>JAQGAU010003648.1:0-12824 GCA_034698045.1 Paramacrobiotus richtersi
CAATGTTGGACGTTTGTTTCTGTCAGTTTATGACTTTAATTACTGCTGGACGATGCCGAATATCGAGTCCATCGGCTATTTACCGGTTTTATCGTTATGAAACCTGCCCATTTTACGTGAATCTTGTATCTTATCTTGTCGCAATTTCTAGATTCAGATTCCCTGCATTTTTCTAATAATTATGAAGGTACAACCCTATATTAAAAACGTTTGTTTGTCGGACGCTACCTTCTGGGTGGCAGTAGCAAAGTGTATGCGATTTGTTGGATGCGGGCATATTCCCTCACCCGATTGCTAAACTATCTTGAGGTTCGTGATCAGTGACCTCGTTTACATAACAAACTTTCTCTTAAAACGCTGATATTTACATAAACAGAAATATTCGCTTATATTTATATGTAAAAATTCATTACGTACTTAATTAGCCTGATTAGACCGGTTCGTCACTATTACCTGCTATCACAGGTACCGGAAATGACAGGCAACGCTGATTATTATGGCAACGTTAATTAATTACACGCTAATTCGATAAGTATTATAGACACGGTAGTGCTATTCTGCAATAACTATTCATATTGATTATCAAACCACTGAAAATGTATATTGTTTTTTGACTGCCACTTAGTCATTGGTAATCAGCTGGCTAATTAGCCTTTAATTTGCCGTCTCACCTGTTATAATGACAGAATTCTTGCCGGTATCAAGCATCTATATTGGCGTCAAATTGTTTGTACAATCGTACAATCAAATTTAATTGTACAATCAAATTGTTTGTACAATCGAACGCAACGAACATATTAACGGTATACGATAGACACACATCGTGTCAACCTTATAACAGCATCAAAATAAATTAGGAAATGTACTGTTAGTTGATTCACGTAATTAGCGGCTAGTAATATCATTGAAATAAATTAAGAAACGTACTCGAATTAATTCAAGTAATTATCGGCTACTAACAGTATCAAAATAAATTAAGAAATGTACTTTAATTAATTCATGTAAATAGCGGCTAGTAACAACAGCTAAATAAAATAAGATATGCACTTCAATTAATTCATGTAATTAGCGGCTAGTACAACAGCTAAATAAAATAAGATATGTACTTTAATTAATTCATGTAATTAGCGGCTACTGACAGCATCACAATAAATATACTTTATAAGAAATGTACTTTATTTAATTCACGTAATTAGCAGCTAGTAATATCATCGAAATAAAATAAGAAACGTACTTTAATTAATTCAAGTAATTAGCGGCTAGTAACAGCATCAAAATAATTAACAAATGTACTCTAATTAACACAAGTAATTAGCGGCTAGTAAATACCTTTGATTATAAAATTACGCTGATAGCTACGTTTCCAGCAATAATTAGTCTTCTTGCGGCTGATTAAGCTAAACTGATTGTGGAATATATCGCCGTATTGCATTTTTATTAATTTGTTCAGAGTGTGTTATCCACGCAGAGACTATCGCCGTTATCTCGTATCCCACCACGGCATCGCACTCAGAGTTCACGTTTCCCTCTAGTCACGATTCTGTTATCATTGGTTAAAGCATTTTTCATTTTTTTCAGTGAGTCACAATTCGGCAGGTCTCTCGCCGAGTTCTCTTATCGGCCTCGGCATAGTTGTTAGCTCCAAATGATTGTAACAACATTTGATCAGACTTTTCTTCCGGCAAACATGTCTCGCCGGTATCAAAAGTGTGGTTCCTAGCAAATTTAATCAGGTCTGCCGTCTGCGTGTGCTGCTCTTGTAATAGAAGCAGTACGAAGTTTATTGTCTTCAGACCACGAGGTCAATTCCTACTTCACGGTTAAGACATTTTCAAAAATGAAAAGACTGTAATGAGACAGGACAAATGTTGAAAAAAAGGCAAGACCACCAGGGTCGCTCAAAGTACAATGCCGGTTCCAGAAACGTTTCAATAAAGCGCGTCGATAGCTTATTTTTCTTCAGAATATCAGAGCAGCAATTGCTTTCGTTGGCTCTTTCTGATAGGTACAATAATGGAGTCGTAAATTTTCCCTGCAAGGAAAATTTCCGCCTTTGCCAGTGAAACATTTCCGGGAATATGAAACAAAAGCCATGACAGCGTATAGACTTTAAATGGATGCGTTCCTCCGAACGTGCACTCGGCACTATTTGCGGAAACGATTCACAATTTACGGATTGAGCATAAGTAGAGATATACTTGGAATCTAATATCTACACATTCAGTCGTGATTTTAAGGTCAACCAACCGTTGCTCCCTGACATTTTAGTAAACCGGATTTCTCAGTAAGGCACAGGGGTGCGACGATTGTAAGAACTGGATTAGTTCCTCAATCAGACAGAGTGTTTGCGTATTTGAGTGATGTAACGTAACATTGATTTGACAGTTTTTGTCTGTCATATGCAGTGACTGCTTTCCGTGGCGGCAATGGACACCAACGCAGTCACACCGGGTGTTCGCAATCACTTCCGAAAAAATAGTCAAAAAATACGTTACACAGTGTAGTACAAATTGCACTATCCGTGATTGCAGTTTGGCTTCTTCTCATGGGCGGAAAAAAATATGTGTTCAACGCAGTACGGGCGGTTGATTAGTTCTTTACAAGACGGAGTTCGGATTCAGTAGTTTTGCGCTAGTTGAGGGCACTTAAGCCAATGGCCCAATGCGAACTTGGAATGCCTTGCTTGCTACGTTCATTTCGTGTGCTCCGCCGCATCTTACCTAGTTTATTTGATCGATTGAGTTACACAGCTGTATGTATGCAGATACTCGAAAACACCTTACCTAAAGTAGCAGAGTAAGTAGATGTAGAGCAACAAATTATGCACTTCATGGATGAGGAGTCGCCCACTATACCTACTGAGGAATCCAGTCCTCGTAATACTCCGACGCTACGCCTTGTTGCGCAAGCCAGCTTACTTCGAAGACTACTGTCTGACTACACACTGTACGTAATTATGATCGCTAAAGTAGAACGTAAAAGAGCGGCTGCTTATTGTGTAGCGAATTAGCGATTATGCTCTAAATCCCGGAACAGAATACACACGTCACAGTAGTTAAGCATCTCTACCTTAACAATCACGTGTCGCTCAAATCACAGGTACCGGTAATCGGTTTAGCCAGTCTAAAGGGTATATATTGTACCGTATGCTAGAAATATGTGCTTCGTTGTTTTTGTGTGTAATCCTGTAAGAATACTAGTACAACTACTATGTTTCAGTTTTTACAGCCGTTGGTCGACAGTAAACACCCATGCACGATTTCTGTACGCTGCTCGTGTTGCTGCCCTTCATCCATCAGTCAGGTTTTCGTTACCAGATATAGCGAACGCATATCAAAAGATCGCTCTTTAAAGCAGTGTACTTTGTAAGGTGACTCGCAAGGTTGGGAATTGGGATCTTGGCAATACAAAGGGCTGCCGAATGTATCGTACGTAAAGTAAAGTTTGAAAGTGGGGTTCCTGTTACAGAGCAAGTTGCTCAGCCACAGAGCGATGCGCAAGATCTGATTTTGCTTTTTCCTTTCTCGTAACACTGGCTGACGACATCGATTCCACATGCACGCTTCGAACTTTCTCCCAGTAGCGCCGGAGTTGTGTCCGGTACTCCGCATTCATGACAAGAAATATGATCTACAAATATATGCACCAAACATAGTCAGAAAGCGTGCTTTTAGGCAAATGTCACCAAAACACGAAGCGCAGTATCTAACCGGTTCAGTATCTTACCGGTTCACCCTCAGCCAATTTTTTGATTTATTCGGGTTCGCCATGTAATATTTAGTGTATCCGCCCCAAAAACTTCCAAAAATAAATGACCCTCAGCCAATTTTTTGATTTACACGGATTCGCCATGTAATATTTAGTATACCCGCCCCAAAGACTTCCAGAAATTCAGCACCCTCAGCCAATTTTTTGATTTATTCGGGTTCGCCATGTAATATTTAGTGTATCCGCCCTAAAAACGTCCACAAATAAACGACCCTCAGCCAATTTTTTGATTTATTCGGATTCGCCATGTAATATTTAGTATGTCAGCCCCAACAACTTCCAGAAATTCAGCACCCTCAGCCAATTTTTTGATTTATTCGGGTTCGCCATGTAATATTTAGTGTATCCGCCCTAAAAACGTCCACAAATAAACGACCCTCAGCCAATTTTTTGATTTATTCGGATTCGCCATGTAATATTTAGTATGTCAGCCCCAACAACTTCCAGAAATTCAGCACCCTCAGCCAATTTTTTGATTTATTCGGGTTCGCCATGTAATATTTAGTATATCCGCCCCAAAAACTTCCAGAAATTCAGCACCCTCAGCCAATTTTTTGATTTATTCGGATTCGCAATGTAATATTTAGTATGTCAGCCCCAACAACTTCCAGAAATTCAGCACCCTCAGCCAATTTTTTGATTTATTCGGGTTCGCCATGTAATATTTAGTATATCCGCCCCAAAAACTTCCAGAAATTCAGCACCCTCAGCCAATTTTTTGATTTATTCGGCTTCGCCATGTAATATTCAGTAGCCCAATGATTGTAGTGATACGAGCCAAAGGGTCACCATCGAGTGCCTAACGAACAACCACGGAGCCAGAGTGATGGTAACCGGCATAACCAGATAGCATACTGCATTCCACAACCATGCCACGCAGACCATGTTAGCGATGGCTAAACGACGCCGTTCGGTACTTTTCTTCGTAATGTTCTCGACAGCGTGGGTTTCCATTCGCCTCCGTCTCTTATCAGCACCCGTGATAGCAAAGGGCACATAACAGGTCAACGTAAAAATGGACATTCCTAATATGCCAGTCTGTGCTACAGTGCACCCTCCTGCCGCACTCGTAAGATAATGAATTCCGACGTTAGCAAAGCAAACAGACGCTACACAAACAGCTGTAATCCAGATCAGTGCGACAACGCTGCCTTCGATAGTTCGGTCGGAAAATCTTTGGTAATTGTGTGGAAAACACAGTGCCACAACCCGGTTGGCGCAATGTACGTCTCGCACCAGTTCCCGGCAAAGCGACATGTCATCAGGATCCACATTATGGGAACGCAGACACGCGGGTCGACCGGATGGTGATCCACCTGTTTGATGTAGATAAACGCAGTAATCGCCGGCAAACGGCTCACACACACGATGATGTGAGATACCAGAGAATAGACAATCAACAGTCCGCATGCTGTGCGCAGTTTCTGATGGAGAATTATCAGTCCAGTGAGTAGCAGATTGCCCACGGTACTCCATACGCACACGAGTAGGTAAACAGCCGTCCAGGACCTGACGGAGTTTACGGGCAGTGTTGGCAAGTATGGCTCTGATGAATTGACCGAGAAGCTAAGATTATCCATTCCAGTCATTAACGCATATGTATGCTCGATATCACCAGTGATTCACCACCGTGTATATTCTTGTCTGTATGACAAATACGTCTTATGCAACACGGTTAAATATAAGAACGTGGGAACAAAACCTGCGCTGTAGCAATCGAAAGCTTCATATGAAACAATCGCTGAATCCGTTTGTGCAGCATTCCTGTACCTTTTATTTGGTATTGCCAGGAAAGGAAACCGAAACGGCTCCTGGGCATTGCGATATCTGAAACCAGACAAAGCCATGACAGAGTCCGGTTTTTGCGCGGAAGATATATCTTTCTCGAAACTCACCCACGGCAGTAATCGCAAAAAAGATCCACAGTTCGCGGATCGAGCATACGTAAAAGTATACGTCACGAATTTAATCTGTACATTCTGAGTGCTAACCTAAAGGTCAACCAGTCGCTGCCACGTGGTATTCCAGAAAACTGGGTTCCACCGTAAGCCACGAGAGTGGGAGTATTGTGAACACTGGATTCCTCCATCAGAGAAAGTGTATGGCTGTTTGAGTGATGGCATCACTAATACAATCATACACTAGGGCCGATTGAGAAATTAAGTTCTCACAATGCAGGATCCTCATTTCTTGCCTAATTACTGAGAAATCCAGTCTTCTGGCACGACGGAGGGGATTGGGTGATTGACCTTAAAATTACCACTGTACAGGTTCATATGTAGAGTACATTTCTCCGTGAAACAACTAGTAAACAGTTTTCTATGGTACTTCAACCTTTCAACGGTTTCTTGTGTGAAGCCTTTGAGTGTCTGTTATCCTGCATTTCACTATCTCACAGTGCTTGCACATATTTTGTTCCCTTGCGAAAACAGTCAGACTGTTCTAATTATCTCACTATTTTCGTCTCGCATTTCCATGCATCTAACAGCGGTTTCAAGTCTGAGCAAGCAAACATCAAACATATATACTCTGCACCTTATCATACAGACTACCTACCGCAACGGTTTAGCTAATTTTGTTTGTGGATCAATTTTAGCCGATGTATATCTGTAACAGTCATTTATTACAGAAAATTCCGAAGGGGAAACCTGCCAATACGGCAACGTCTGGTAACATCAGACATATGCATCAATATTAGCTGTCAGCGATTTTTCCTTGGTTGATGGTTCATCCCTTTCTCCGTAAGCTACCCAATAAATTTTTAAGTTAGTTATGATGAACACTTTGTAAATAGTTAACTAGTAAATAACTACGTGGCAATTTCGCCAATTTTTTAACAGTTGAAGATTAGTTTTCTTGTCTTGCTAACGACTGCACACTCTCATCCCTGGATGCCATGATTTTAACTTTGGCAAATCGCTTTCAACATATGTATACGCGACTAAGTGAGGCCGTACCTGTTGTGTCTTCTGACAAGATTTTTTTAGGCATGGAAAAGCTCCCTTTTATTCGAAACACCTGCAAATTGCCCTGATACGGAAAAAGAATTCCTCTATAACTGAAAATGCGATGATGGACTTTCATTTTCGCCACGAAGAACGACTGCATGGAATTTAGCTATGCAGTATGTATTGGTCACTTAGTTTGATTGTCAGTGCTGCTGATGCACTACTGTATAGCTACTGGAATATAAACTGCTTTATGGGCTGCAAGAAGTGCTTGCATATCATTGCTATGTAGAATCGTAGATTGAACAGCTGTCGCTTTTTTGCTGTGAGCTGCGGCATTTTAAATTACGAGAGAGTTTGTCGCTGGGGGCAGAGCAATGTGCCATCATTGTTGTGTGTCGCGACATACTAAACTAAACATCATTGTTGGACAACAGCCATTGAAAGTCACAGAACCAGCGCTTTTTCACTGTACTGTTTTGATCACTTGGCACAGCGGACAGACCGGCTCTTTCTCACTAGCACGGATAGCCGGCGTGAGTTGCGGCCGTCAAATGTCACATGCTAATTCCATAACGACACTCCTACACTAACACTGTGTTATTCACGTATCCGAAATCTTTATCCGAGCTTTCCAACACTCCCACCCTCGTGCGATGCTGAGGAATCCAGTTTTATGTGACGTCATGCGGGAGCGGTGTGTTGACCTTCAGCTCATCACCGCAGGTTGAATATTAACTTCCCAGCATTGTGGCTACTTGAACACATACCCATGCATTATTGTAGATCTTTTTCCTGAAATATTGACGTGGGCGAGTTAGGAAGAAGATATTCAGTTTAGAATCTGGACGCCGCCATGTCTTTGTCGGTTAATCTGTCTTCGTGGATCGTAATACCGCAGGGTCCTTTTTCTATTGTATCTACTGGCACCAGACCAATATAAAAGGTGCAGACTGGTCCAAAGGATAGTTTCGTATTATCACACCGTCGATTGCTGAAACGTACTCAGGTTTGTCCTAAACTTTGTCATCATGTCAAACGTTTGCAGCAGTCGCACACATTAACGCATTGCAAACACCAAGACTTAATATTTGGCCACGTCTGAAATGGGTAATTTTATCTCCCCTGTAAACTCGACAGCACCATATTTGCCAGCTCTGTCAGTAAATTCCGTCAAGTTATGGACAGCTATTTACCTACCCGTGTGTGTATGGAGTACCTTTAGCCATCTACTACTCACCGGACTGATTCTGTTCCATCAGAAACTGCGCACCGCTTGCGGACTGCTGATTGCTTATTCTCTGATATCACACATCATCATGTGTATGAGTAGTTTGCCGGCGATAGCGGCCTTTATCTACATGAAACAGGTGGACCACCACCCGGTCGACCGGCGTTTCTGCATTCCCATCATGTGGATCCTGATGACCTGTCGCTTTGCCGGCAACTGGTGCGAGACGTACATTGCGGCCAACCGGGTTGTGGCGCTGTGTTTCCCGCATAAATACCAAAGATTCTCCAACCGCGCAATCGAATCCGGCGTTGTTGCAGCGATTTGGATTACAGCTTTATGTATAGCATCGCTTGGCTTTTTTGACGTCGGAATCCACTACGTGATGAGCGCGGCCGGTGGATGCACCGTTACACAGACCGGCATTTTAGGAGTGTCCATTTTTACCTTGACTTATTACCTGCCCTTTGCTATCACGGGTGCTGGTTACATTTTGATCTACTGGAGGACGCTAGCCCATAAGAGACGCAGACGGATGGACACCCACGCAGCCGAGAACATGCCGAGGGTCAGCGCAGATAGGCGCCGTCTAACCATCGCTAACATGGTCTGCGTGGCTTGGCTATGGAATGCGGTATGTTATCTGGTTATGCCAGTCACCATCACTGCGGCTCCGTGGTTGTTCGTTAGTCAATCGATTGTGACCCTTTGGCTCGGATCCCTGCAAATATTGGGCTATGCTACCGAACCGGTAAAATCTTCTCGCGACAGTTGCAAATATACTGTAAGCTAGTGCGCGCTCTGATAATGTTGCATTGCAGATCATATTTTTTGTGATGAATGCGGATTACCGAACGCAATTCATTCGCTACTTGCACAAAGTTCGAAGCGGGCGGGTGGAATCAGCGGCATCAGCCAGTTTTACGACGAAAGGTGCAGCTAAATGAGCCCCTGCGCTGCACTGAGTGGCTGACTTTCTTGAATTGTCAAATAAACGCCGACCCCCAGGATGGAGGTTTTCGATGCATAGGCAACAGTTTTTCCTTTACCTTTCAGCTTTTTCGAATAAAGGTACGAGCAACCAAAAATCAAACAGCGATCTCTAAATTGCCAAAGTCTTAGCCAAAGTTTTGTTCTGCTATCTGCAGTAGTTCAGTAGTTTTCACATTGAGGGCAAATTATACAAAACCAATACATAGTACAAACACCAGCGTTAACTAGTCATCATTGCTGAACGTAAACTTAACACAAAAAAACGAAAGCACGAAAACGACAACATGGTTGACTGACTGATCGGGCAACATCTAAGCCAGCAAAGTCCAAATTAAAGCTTTGGTTAATTTCTATCTGTTGATCATGAACTGTAAGCGCTCGAAATGCATTACCTGGATTACTTGTCTTGTATGATGAAGCCCATTCGAAAGAGACAGAGTGTGTATTTTTATCAAACAACTCGTAGAAAGTACGGAACTCTCGATTTGAGGCTAATGCTAAAAGCGTGCATCCCGGTATATGGCTGACTGCATGATTACGCTCGTGTGATCTTTTTATAATATTGCAATTGGCGTACTCTTTTTACCGTATTGTTCGTGCATAGCTTATGCCGATGACAGCCCATTCGGATGCGCGTGCTTTACGCACGAGCCTATAGAAAATGATGTTGAATTCCCTGAAATGCCTGGCAACGTAACATACCGTCGGTTGGGAGTTATAACAGATGAGGATATCGATGCGCGCACCACTAATACACTATGTAATATTCAGGAATGCGATCTGGACAACACTCTCACATCTGCCTTTTCGAGAGATTCAGATCTCTGGAATGTCATGGGGGATGGGGGAGGGGGCAATCGGCTGACCTTAATATCATCCCTGCAGGTTTAATTAGGGAAATCCAAGTATGCATCTCTACATATGCCTAATACACCGGTTTAATTATGGAATTCTAAGTGCGTGCAATCTGGGCGAAGATATCGAGTTCAAGATGTGGACTTGTCGGCTAATCTGCCTAAACAGGTCGTAATGCCGCAGGAAGCATTTTTGCTTCCTTTTCTAGCAGCAGACTAGACATTCCAGGAATGTCCATTCTTACCTTAACCTATTGTATCTGGCATTTGCAATAGCGGCTTTTGGTTATATTTTGATTCACTGGAGGACGCTAGCACTAAGAGGCGCAGTCGGATGGAAATCCACGCGTTAACCGGTAACGTTCTGAGATACTGGTAGCACAGAAAGACGCCGTTCAACCATCTCTACCATGGTTTGCGTGGCGTGGTTATGGAATGCAGTGTGTTATCTGGTTATGCCGGTTACCATCACTGTGGCTCCGCGGTTGCGCGTTAGCCAGTTGATGGTGACCCTTTGGCTATATGGCAGGATCACTACAAATTCTGGGCTATGCTA
The DNA here is from genome assembly GCA_034698045.1 of Paramacrobiotus richtersi. Classification (NCBI taxonomy): domain Eukaryota; kingdom Metazoa; phylum Tardigrada; class Eutardigrada; order Parachela; family Macrobiotidae; genus Paramacrobiotus; species Paramacrobiotus richtersi. The sequence goes on from JAQGAU010003648.1 coordinate 10,351, forward strand.
CTGAACCGGTAAGATTTGTTTGCGATAGTCACACCCTGTACTGTAATGCGCGTTCTGATAATTTTGCATTGTAGATCATATTCCTTGTGATGAATGCGAATTGCCGACCGCAACTCCTTCGTTGCTTGGAGAAAGTTCAAAGCGGGCGGGATGAATCGGTGGCGTCTGGCAGTTTCACGAAAACGGAACTAGCAAAATGCGATATTGCGCTTCGCTCATTGGCTGATTGACTTGTCCCTTTAATGTGAACCCTAACTTTTGCTGCACAAATGATCTGCTTTACAAGCCAGTTCCCACACAAATTGTGACACAATGGACAACACTGTGATCACCGGTACATAGCGAGCTCGAGTGGTGACAATGGCATCGCATTGCGCATTGCAGTCGATACTGCCTACCGTTACTGCAATACGAGAGGCACGAATGCCCCATGTATATTTTGTACTTTGCACGGAGTCATCTACAGACTACAAACCAGAAGTCACAATATGGAAGCAGTTGATCACTGTATTTTGATCATTAAACGTACTTCGATCGATAACTTGCGTAATATAATTTTTCATTGAAGAGCACATCCAAAACAGCATTAAGGATCGTTCGCAAAACAAACAGCATAATAGAAGTCAGAAATGTATAACAAACAGCAAGAGGGGAATATGTAGATACTTGACGCGTAAAAAGGATGGCAATTTCCTAACCAGTCCATGATCTTTCTCATGGCATCTCATTTCAACCAACGCACGATCAACGCGATCTTTCCAGCACGTCCACAGGGAGCGCTTAATAAGCCACTTAAACTTATAAACTTATTAGTTTTGTCACACAGCAGTCTGCGTCACGATCTGCTTCAGAGGAAACCGTGCCACACCGCTGCCATGCACTTCTGTGTGCCTGTCGCTGCTCGGCAGAAAATGTGGGATTTGCAAAGTACTTCATAATTTCCTTTGAGCAGCGAGATACACAGTATATCACTTTCGCAATACCTTCCTCTTTACTGAGGGTGAAGACATGAGGGTTTGCCGTATTGTAAGAAGCATTGTGATCTTAAACTGCTGTCCATATTGCTGCATACTGTTAGAGGCAAGAGCAATGCGCATTGTTTCACTTGGACACAAAAGGTGCGCAGGCGTGCGTGACTAATCGGATCCCGTCCCCTGGGACATAATCTTTCGTCAGTGTGTTTTAAGTTGAACAAAATCATTTTTTATTATTTACCGGTAGTTTGCTGCTTTGTTTACATGTTTTATTAAACAACAAAATCCTAAGGACATGGTAATGAGTTTACTGTAAAGGCACATCTGCCGACATCACTCTAAACAGATTCTAGTATCAGGTCAGGTCATCGCCATAACACCAAGCGATTACCGAGAAACAAAGGTTGTATAAATTCGAAGAAGCTGACTGTGTAATCGAAAATTTTAAAGTGTACATTACAAAACCCGGAAAACTCGTTATCTGATTGTGAGACACTCTCGCTGTAACATTATTTATGGCCGCCATTTTGCTGGGCGCCTTTCTTCCCCGACACTGGTTTCGCCGACTTTCCCCTGCACAACATCCCCGTGGCCATTTGTCCCACCGCCGTTCGGAGATCCGGCGAGGCCAGAATCAGCACAATCGGATCCGCCACCGTCTGCAGTAAAAACAACAAATCCGAAATCCCCCGCGCCCCTGAATGGGGATGTTTCCGCCGCGTAAAAGAATTCACCACCATAAAACACACTCCGGGCACCCAGCACACCACCAGACTCAGCGTCAGACTAACCAGCAGCACGAGGGCGCGCTCGGGCTCTTTGGATAGCTGGCTGCATACGTGGGCGTGGTCATTGTTGGGATTGGGCGAGGCGGTGCTGCAGGGAGGGCCCGTCTCCGGCCAGCTGATGGACAGGGCGCGTTTGGTACGGCTTTTCAGGCGCCGACGCCCCCGTCCCACGAGGAAGACGTTGGCCACGATCATGAAGAGGAGTGGCAATACGCCGACCAGCAGTTCACCGAATATCGCCCACCTGCAGGTGACACAAGTCAAATCAGTTCGTTCTGTCGTAGTCATTCCGTCTGAGACTCGAACAGTTTTGACTGAACTCCGTACTACACATGATAAATAATTATGCAAAGAAAGAGGAAGTTCGGTCACATTATAACATATGCAACCCGTCATAATTGGCACGCGTACGAGGCTTGTTGACGTTAATTGATCTTGGTATGTACAATTGCTAGCGCTTGTTTTGTGACAGTGATAGCCGACGCTACAAAGAGTTGAAGCGACGGTACTACTATGAATCGCAATGAAAAAATTCGCTTCTGGAAACTTCTTAGCCGGCGGTTTCCAGTTGGCAGCCGCCTATACGTAGCTGACATTCGGTGTGTCCATTCCCAGTTGATTCATGGCCACATTGAATATTCTTCAGCTGAGAGAGCTGAATATTTTACTTGTAAAACGCCAGTCGAAAGTGTATTATTAGTTACAGTAAACT
>JAQGAU010003649.1:0-12824 GCA_034698045.1 Paramacrobiotus richtersi
TTTTCACTGGAGGGATAACGTTTCTAAGGGATACTATTGTTCATATCATTTTATTGCTGTTGTTCACGGGCACATAAGTATTTGAAATTTCGATTATTGTGTTTTTAAGCGAGGCAGCCTTTTTGTTGGGGTGACTTCATTTTATTCATTTAAATGTTTTTGTATTAAAGCTAATTAGTCGATATTTGGTAAGTTTGTTTAAAATATATTGGTTTGTGGTGCCGAAACTACCAATAAGTCGTACAATCATTGCTCAGACTCAATTTTGCGTCTTAAAAAACCAAAACGCGTTTATTAATTATCAAATTTGCCGCATTCTACGGAAGTCACATTTAAACCGGCATAAGAAAAATTGTTGCTGCTGTTTTACTGTGCTGTGGCAACCATTAGTTATCACTAAACGTTTAATGGTTTGCTTAAGAGTCTGTAATTTTATGTTTCATGTGTTACGTGGCGGCCGTGCGGACTGCGGAGACCTCTGCGCTCGCTTGTTCCAATGGCGAACGAAAGAGAGACATTCTCCTAGTATATATATATTTATGTCCTCTCTCCAGCAGCATGACTGCTAAAGCGCTCGCTTGTGCTGAATAACGTACTTCGGAATGCTACAAATTTATTAACAAAATAACGCATATTCTGAGCATCGCATGGGCGGTCGTCTCCTGATCGTCGAACGCTAACTGCTACGCAGATTCCGGCCAACAGATGCGGACAGCGCCGGACATACGTAGTAACACACGCGTTCATAAGACTGATGATTCCAGAGTACCTAGTCACAAGCTGCGTCGATTATTAATTTAGTATATGTTCCAGTATAACAGTCGTTAGTTTCGTTACACACTGATATTAATCAGTTACCATAAACAAAAGATAGGGAGCTTGAAGTATCTGGAGTGCATTTCGTACGACGTTAAACAGGCGGGTCAACGAACATCTCGACATTTAGGAAAAATGCATTCGCGTCCGCCCCTTGGGTGTATGCTATTCCATACGTACGCACTACGTAGACGCAATAATGGCAGTGCGCCTGCTTCTTGTCAGTCATTCATTCTGATATTTGGAGAACTGGAGTCAATATTGTTTTGGATAATTTTACTGCGGAGAACACTGCCGTAGAAATCTTCACTGCTGTTCCAATAAACATGGAAGAACTCGAGGCAAGTATTAGGTTGAATTAGCAGAAACGTGTGTACGGCACCAAGGATCTGTACAATTTATTTGCAAGTTTGCAACCATTAGATTTCATTGCCCTGTTCGAAATTGTTTCAGAAACCTAAACATGAGCCAGGAGAAGGAGAGCCTTTCTGCGCTGACAAAGTCAAGCTATCCATCGGAAGCACTGTGTTGGTGGCAGAAAAACAACGACTCATCGACAGTTCGCCATATTTTGCCGCGCTGCTTCGATTTCACGCTGACAGCGATTTGGACACTGTGTCGATGATCCCTCCCGAAAACGTGCAAACGGACACTTTCCTGGCTGTCCTGTCCAGTCTGTGCAATGCCAACTCAAAGCTGGAAATCAGTACAACCAGTGTGTGGGATATTATCACTCTGTCCAAATATTTCCAGTTAGACCAGCTTGCAGAGGACTGTGGTAATGCGCTGCGGAAAATGTTACCCAGCTTGAGCATGGACGAACTGTGTCATTTATGGTGTGAAGGGAATACGTATGCCTTTGACAAGATTCCGACCGTGGCGTCAATGGGGATTTCGCTGAAAATGGACAGTGCTAGCCAGTGCCGCGCATTTTTGGATTTGACGGTTGACGAACTGGTGACGTTGCTGTCGAGTGATAGTTTCTTACCCTTAACGGAAAAGGACGTTTGCTTGGTAAAGTTGACCTAACTGTGCGAGCTCAAGCTCATCCACACAATCATTCCTTTGTGTGACGACCGCGTTTGTGGTTCATAGCCTTAGTTGGCTTTCGGGCGAATTCATTTGATGTATCTGTATCAGTAACAGTGGTTGATGAATCCGAAAAATCTGTAGGCGATCAGCGCATGGTGTGAGCATGATCCAATCACCCGAAAGAAACCGGAAATCTTGAGTCTGGTGTTCGCTGAAATCGTGTGGGACGAGTATACCACACCGCTGCTCCAGCCTGTACTCGGGCAGTGCAAAAGATCCGATACAGTGCCAAAAAGACTCAGAAAAGCAATCCACATCGCAGATGACGAGAATAACGGTAAGGACCGAACCAGCTCTTCAGTACTGTATGATGCGTACGTGGCATTTTTGCAGATCACATGATAATGGAAAAGGTCCGCTGCACAAATGGCGTCCTTGTTGGGGACTATGTTTACACTATGCAAGGGCCAAACATCTTTAACCGGAAATTCTACCGGATTAATTGGAATAATCGACAGCATGAGGAGCTGGACTCGGCAACCGACGAGCGTGATGAATTACCGCGAGGCGAACTAAGCAGAGGCGGCTACAGAGCTCAGTAAGCCGAGCCTTTTCCGTTCTGAAGACATACATACTGTATGCTTGAAAGAGGGGCAGGATTTGATTAATCTAGCCTAAACGTACAAAGGCGTATTTTCGTAAAACTGATATGCGAATACCGGCGGAATGGCAGTTCTATGTCCGCTTAGAACATTATTATTATTATTATCTAAATTTTCATTTCGAAAATCAACCAAAAAATTCAAAATTCAAAAAAATCCAAAAATTTCCAATAGCCAGTCAGTCCTGTTGTACGTGCCTTTACTAAGGCTTTGGCTACTGCAGTGCTATAATAATAATAATAATAGGGATCTTTTTGACGTCTAACTATTAGGCATTGCCTGTGCCGCGTACGGTTCGCCGACAGTGACCGCATTGGATACTTGAAGACCTACGGGATGGATGTTTGGCGCGGCAGAAGTGCTACCTGGGAAGTGAAAAACACCATCGCACTGTACGACACCGTGGCCGGTGAATGGAGCCACCTACCAAAGTTGCCACTGCCTCGACGGGACGCGGCAGTGATTCAGTGTGGCACCTGGCTGTACGTTATTGGGGGGATAGAAATCCTGCCGTGTCGGGATGGTAGGGGCCACGCCTACCGTGGCTATCGTCTGGATCTGCGTTGTCTGAGCAGCGGTACGCTGGATGACCGTCAGCCGGCATGGGAACCCATCGCCGACTTGCACGCACCGCGCATTGAACACTGTGTCAAACTTCATTATGGTCGAGTGGTGGTATCCGGTGGCAAGACGAAGACAATGGAGGATGGTAAAGGAAAGAAGATTTTCGAAGATGCACGCTGGTCGGAGGCGTACGACACGACCCTGAACAACTGGACGGTGTTTGACTACATAAAGAAATAAACTGCCTTCATAGGGATTCTTCTTTACTCTGGTGCTCGGTTGGGAATCTTGCTCACGATGCGAGAGCGATCACCGTCCCAAAACAAACTCTTTCAATGGATTGCGATCATTTTTTGTGAATGTTCAGTTTGGTTCATTGAAGATTTAGTCCATTCATGACTAAATGCAAAGTTTTTTGGCTCAATATGCGTATGGCTTACATGTTTCCGCGCTGGAGTTGTCAAACGATATACCGCATATTTATATCCTTTCCAGCAAGATGACTGCTAATATAAAGTTCTCTCTCGTGCTAAACAACGTATTGCAGTGAGCTGGAAATCGTTTGTAACTGTGGAAAGCCATAATAAAAGCTTAACACCTCGATTTTAGAAGGCGGCACTACCATATGCAATAATCTACTTGAACGATATATATACAAGTATAGAAGGTTAAGAACTCTACATGCTTTTACTGCTATCAGATCTTCCTGATGCCGGATTTATGTGCAAAACCCCCTGGGGGAAAAAGCCGCATAGATTGTTCCTTTAACGGCATTTGCGCAACAATAAGGTACACTCACCACTTGCTCACCCCAGAAATTCAAACGGAACAATAACATTTATTAGGTATTTAACAAAGGATAATATAGATTGTAGAATAACATAAGAATTAATTACATGAAAAAACCGACAGTAGATTAGAACGTCCGAACGATGGTTGTTGTATGATTTGTCATTGCGCCAGTCCCTAACGAATGGCCGAAGCAGATTTCCTTGAACGTCTTCGTATTGGTTGATGCTCGTTTCCTGTATGATTATGAGAGCATGCGTATTTGTCCCAGTAAGTTAGTAATACGTTCGCAAGGTTACCTAACAAAATTCTGACGGGAAACAAACCCTTATCGATCGTGTTTACAGGGATATGCATCTGTAGTAGCTGTGTCCTACTATAATATTAAGCTGATGTTGTATGAAGTGTGTTAAAAAATTGATCACCACCTGCTACCACAAACAGAATTCAAAAGTAACATGGCTACTAAAATTTGTAAGAAATCAATACGAATGTTGCCGTGCGTGTTGTGGACTGTAGTCTAGACGCAGGGAGGTCATAACGCCATAATGCTATCAAAATTTGAACAGGTGATCAGAAAGAAGAGGAAGCATGTTAATGCCGATTTCGGCAGCGGCGGAGAGTCTTTATCATCGATAATTGTGGCGAGTTACTGGGAGCTGGAATGATCAGTGCCAGTGGTAATATTCAACGTGTAATCATATCCACATGCTATTACCAAATAACGTTTTCCATACGGAGACACAAACATGACCTCTTGAACCTCATCAGCTCGGCTCTATGATGGCACTTCCAGCCGCGCAATGTTGCCGGCGATTCAGCGTCTGAGATCGTTCCCGTTTCTACTTCCGTCATGCCGATGTTTGGAAGAATAATGTTCATCACCTTGTTAAAGGCATTCGCTACCGCTTTGAAAGTTAATTTTGTCTTTCTTGGAATGGACGATACGGTAGCTTATAACAACCACATAACCGGCTACATAAATCCAGCTGTATTAAATGTGACGTTTGAGACAGTCAGGCAGTCGCATCCCGAGTTATTCTTGGAAATGCGCGTGATTCCTTTGATTACCAACGATGGAAGTAATATTGGTACTGATCCCTGTGATATTGCCATACGGTCATTCCCACTGTTTTCTGAATTATATGGCCGGCAGGCGGAATTGTTTAAGCCGATTAGCAGGGAACAGATAACCGTTGTTGCTGGTGGAGGTAAAAAACCGTGCAACTGTTTCAATATGGGTTCAAATATTGTGGGATTCTTCCCAGCTGTAGAATTTTTGCATCAAGAATGAGAGATTATTTGTTGTATCTTTAAAATGTGTTGGTCCAAAGACTGTTCGTTTGACAGATTTTTGCGTGGATCCAAATCCAGATCTGGGCTATTTTAGCACCGGTAGGTACGCCGTTTGCATTTGCAGCTTTAAGTTACGTTCTGTAATGTACTTTTACGGTTTCACACCTACATAGTTCGTGAATAGCACAGTGCGTAGTTTGAAAGCAGCTAGGAATAGTTTAAAGTTTGATTCGCAAGTAAAGCAGAAAGCAGATCATAATAATATTATGTAGTCCCTTCAAGTTCAGAGCCACAAAGCGACGGTCACTTTGCAACAAAGCGACAGTGAATTTAATTTAATTTACTGTCAAAATCTGACTTCAAGGACAAGATGCCAATATTGTCAGATCTGGATTCTTATTTCTTACTGACCGCTACGGCAGTTCCCGACTTGCCGACTGATAGTTTCGTGTCTCCTACGTATTCAACACAGCCGAGATATCAGTAATATGACGTATCTACGCACGTGATTTACTGTGTGACAAGTCTAGCAGTTACATTATTTCAATGTGAACTCCCCACTCGTGAGTTCTAACGGCAACAGTTGCAGTTAGTAAGTTACTACCGCTGTCACGCCGTAACGAAAAAGTTTACAGAGTTTTGCATGAGATGTGTTGAAATACTGTTTTTCGTGTTGGTGTTCTTTAGCGGCGGACTTCATCTTCCTGTCATCGAACGTAATTTCGGAACTGTCCAACACTACAGTGCTGCCAAACGTGATCAATCTGTACAACACACCGAGTTCCAATATGTTTGGTACGCTCAAGGCCATTATGACGTTGAACAACTGGAAAATCTTCGGTGTTCTCTGCGGAGACGATGATTTGATGTATTACTGGGATTGTCTCAACGGATTCCGGACGTACTTCTGGGATAACCAGTTCGAAGCCAGTGACGCCTATCGGCCGAAACTGAAGACCAGCAACCTCGAAATAAATACGACGGACATACTGCTAGACCTGAAACAACATGTTAGAGGTCCGCTTATTCTCGGTTTTTAAGCTCTTACATCTGCTGCAGCAAAACGAATACTTCTACTCTAGTTATCTTCATCATGGCGTTGCCTAAACTACTGCGAAGAATTTTGGTAAGCATCAGAGCAACAATTTCTGGATCCAAACAAATTGCACTTGTACTGTTAATTCACAGAATGCAGCCTACGGTGCAAATATGACAAATGGAGATTTTGTAAGTCAAAAGAGCGAGAACGAAATCACCTTGTGTTTCCTGATTGTTGTGAAAGAAACTTCACGATACTTGCGATTACTTATTGAATCGTTACAGTCCTGTGTCTTCTAAATAGTGTGTCGCCGGTATATGCTTGTAGCCGTTCCACAGACACTAATATTAAACTAATATATATAATTATAATTATGCAAACTAATATGAAAAAATATAGAAACTACTTCGTAATATTATGGAAACCAATATAAAGTTTGAAGGACTGTCGTTTCATTGTTTTCATGTACTGTACTGTAATCCGTCTCGTGAATATTATTACAGAAATTCCGCTGTGCAAAAAAATATAAAGTTTATACTATAATAATATAGCCAAAGACTTGATTATACACTGTACTAGCTGGGAATTGTGCAGTGTGCGGATGTATGGTTAATGTGTTGATTAGGTTTTCATAGCAGCTGATCGCCAGCCGACATACAATACACCCGACCCTCTCCACTGGAAAGCTGTAACAAACGACAGCTATGAAAGTTATATGGATGATCACGTAAGTGACTTGTGCTTTAGCTACACGGCAAGCATCATTACGCTAACGATATCTTTTGAAGAAAGCATTTGCTGCCTTTAAATGCGCTCTGATCATTTCCGATCTGGGCATCAACTGGGAGAATCTGGAAAATTTCACAAGACAGTCTGCAGAACTTTCGGAAGTCATGCTAAATCGAACCATTCCACTACACGGACAAGTTTGCAAAAAATATAACTTTCCACCGTCTTACAATTAGTCGAAAGCTTTTGTTTGATTTTAGAGAGACATTACCTCTCTTCTGTTTCTGGAAGTTTTGCTGATTTTTGCACAAGTATGCGCTTTGGCTGAATAATTTTGACAAAATATAAGGATAACTTTTAATTTTTTCTGAAGGGCTTAGAACGCCTGCTTCCCGACTTGGATACCATAACTCCAGCGGAATTTATCAGAGACTTGCTCAATCATACCTACAATCTACCATCTCGAGAGATCGCATTCTTCCCAAACGGAAAGAACATATTATCCACGCCGATACTTCGTTTGAATACTACCACTGGAAAATTTGAGGTGATGCAGCAAATCTTTGTCTGCCGCGCAAATCGTTGTTTAAACAGCCTACAGTCTTCACATAATGATGTGCTAGTGACGAAATTAAATCTTTTGCAAACATTGCAGATTGCCGCCACGTGCAAATATGATAATAGCGTGATTTCGATTCTGCGCCCCTCATTGTGGGCATGGCATGGTGACGGGCAGTTCCCTTCGGATGTGCCACTATGTGGCTTTGATGGAAACAGCTGCAAAGTCATGGCCATAGGTAGAATTTTATAAGCAATACTTATACGCCATATAATACGTTCTCGGGTTGAGAAAATTTGGTTTCTTTCCAGAAATTATTGTCCCTGTAGCAGTTGTCGCTCTTCTGCTTGGCGTGACCTTTATGATTGCTTACGTAATTAGGTACTGTAAGCATCAGTGATCAGTGTAATCGTCTGCAGTTCAGTACAAAACGTGTTTTTTAAACAGGAGAAGAGCCGAAGACAAAATATTTTCTGCTCTCCTTCTGGAAAGTGCGGAAAGCAGTATAATGCTAAGTGGATCCCTTGTGGTGCCTCTTGGAAGTTCAATGTCCAAATTCTCGGTCATGTACAACACCAAACTCCGCGCCGTCATTTTAGATGTACAGCACGGATCTAATCACAGCAAACTTTGTGTTACGGAAGCTGGTGTTTGAATTTATAGATGCTGAGGTTGTCGCATCCAAACATCGGACATTTTTACGGGATAAGCGTTACAAAGGAATCGCTTTCTCTGGTGTGGGAATTTGACGAGCGCGGCAACGTAAATGACATTCTTCTTTCACGTCCCGTACTGCGTGATGATGCCATTCTCCTGTCGTTATTGTGGGATCTGCTGCAGGTGGATACTCGATTACTGCCTCGTAAAAAGCAGTTTTTACGCAGTTTTTGTAAATCTTGTAGGGTTTATTGTATATTCAACACTCTGTACTCCAGTTCCATGGAATGCTAACTACCGCTGTTTGTTTTATCAATCATCGGTACAGTTTAAAAATCGCCAAGATAGGTTGTTTCCATCTGCTGGAATGTCTGGGAAATAAACAGCAAAAGCAGTTTCCATCGCTGCGGGAAAAGACCGCCTACTATCGATCCGATGATGTGCGGAGTTTTGGATTGATTAGTCAAGCTTTCCTGGCGCATAAAAGTATATCCAAAGCATTGCTAATCAATACGGATGCGCATTTATTTTGAGCTTTTAGAAACCGATGTTGTGCTTACGGAACCCACGCAGAAATCTTCGACATATGAAAAGTGGAAACGATTAACAAGCCAATGTCAGTTGGAAGACTCGGCCGCTCGCCCAAGTTTGGTCCAAGTCAAAAAACAATTCGGTCAGCTTAGACTACCGAAAAATATTGCTGATTATATTATCCGCATGATGGACGAACAAAATCAACAACTCGAGGCTATCGTTTTGGAGAAGACCAACAGCCTGGTGGAAGAACGTCATAATGTGGATCAGCTGTTGGCTGAAATTCTTCCACGGTAAACTTTGATAAAACTTAATTAAGCACTCTGCTGCTGCTGGTTTGGTGACTCGCTTCATGCAATTTGGATTAAATTAATACGAATCGAGCTACTAATAATAAACTAATAAACTAATACGTTAAAAAACTATAGACTTGCACAATCAGCCGTTGGATTACTGTAAGTAAAGCTAGAGAAAAAGGTAAGCTTGAAGGTAACGAAGCTATTTAGTAGGGTAATTATGATAAGTATCATGTTGATACATTTCACAGATCAATCGTTCACAAACTACGCATCAAAGAGGAAATTAGTCCGGAAACTTTCGACAGCGTTTCAGTGCTCTTTAGCGACATTCCTGGATTTTCTAACTTGTTATCCTCTTGCTCACCTTGGGATATCGTGTCCCTCTTGAACAATGCCTATTCGGAATTTGACAGCATATTCGGCTTGTACGACGCATATAAAGTGGAAACCATCAATGATTCATACATGGTGAGCGTAACAGAAGAGACTGAATAATGGGAAATTTCTCTCAACTGATTTTTCGTGATTAAAGCTGGCCAGTGGAGTACCTACACGGAATGGTACGCAACATGCAACGGAACTGTGTCAACTGGCGCTGCACTTGCTGTCCTCGGCGGAGAATTGCCTCGCATCGTACGAGCTTACTGCCCGGATTGGAATCAACTCTGGTTAGTCTACCTAAAGCCCAGTATTTACATCTGAGTATTGGGATCTATACACTTTTACGACCTGTCCGGGCGGTTGGAAATGTTGTATTCTTTGCAGGGCCGGTAGTTGCGGGAGTCATTGGCAGGAAAATGCCCCGATACTGCTTGTAGGTTTGGATAATGGCGAATGTTTAGTTTTGTAATTAATTGTCAACACAGAAATAAAAGTGTTGTAATCGGCTTCAGGTTTGGCGATACTGTGAACACCGCCAGCCGCATGGAAACGAGTGGCGAAGGTTTGGCGATTAAAACACACCATAAGGCTGTCAACTGTAATGACCGATTCCCATACGAAATAAATGCCGTATATTTGCTATTTGTTACAATTCACTGAAGGAAATATGTACCGTAGTTTTCTGCAACTTTAAGTCCCTTTGTTTAAGACCTCTGCAAAAATACTACTTAACGGCGTGATTGATGGTAGTCGGAAAGATCCACGTTAACGAGTCCGCTCAGAATCTGGCTGAAAATGGAAAAGGTCTTCTGTTTGTCCCACGCGGTCTTATTACCATAAAAGTAAGTGATCGATTTCCATCTGTTATACCAAAACCTTTATCGCTCTCTTACAGCTTCTGTTAACTGCAATAATCTTGCTAATTACTAGGGTAAAGGGGACATGAAAACATTTTGGCTGGAGGCATCAGCAGATACAACGCAGGCGGACAGTATAAATATGGACGGCGAAAGAAATAATATGTAGTTCGAGCGAAATTTGGCTGTTTTTGTAACATGATACGCTAGTGAAGAACGAACCAAAGTTATGGTTAGTAAACCATGACAATTTGTATAATGGCTTGCATATGCTTAAGTCTTTCCTTTGATGCACTCTTGGCCTGTTGCTAACCAGACAGCCAGATATAAGCACACAGACTGGAACAGTCTAAAAAATTTAACAAAAAGATTCAAGAGCATTAAACGAGTATTTTTCACTGCATCAAGTTACTGCCGTCCAAGGAAGAAAAAATTAATAGGCGGTTATTCTAATTTCTGGCGATACTTGACTTGTAAACTAGTGAACAATGGCTCGCTAACAAATTTCGAAACAGCTTTGGAGCAAATGGAGAACGTGCCGTGGAGTGAACTAAGTTGGATTAAGGATAACTTTATCCTGACTATATACCTTCGTTAATGTAAGTAAACTTCTGTTATCATTTGACATTTTTTTTTTCCTTACCGCATTGTAAGCATGGCCAGTGATTTATTGTTATTGGTTCTATGTTATGCGCAGTTGTTGTTTTGCTGTCTGGCTGTCTGTCTGTCTGTACAGATAGATTTTCAGTAAGGGATTCCTCCCTTGTATCTGTGGACTTAAACTATTAAACTCAACTAAACTAAACTAAACATAGTTAGCTTTATAATATCATGGTCAACTATTTATACTTTTGAGAGGTTTGACAGGTAAACTGGCCTAATCAGTCTATCGGTAGGCCATTTTCAATGGGCCTGATTGCCCGGCCGCTCCTTAACGCAAATTCGGTAATGTTATCGGATACATAGTTTTCTGCTTCGGCCGTCACTTGCATCTGTATGATTAGCCTGTGTGGACCAGTGTGCTGCTGCATAAGCTAATTCGAACCCCTGCAACACGGAATATGAGCGAAAGATTGCATGAATGTTGATCGTTTTTGAACACATTCGGCGTTTGTATGAGCCCGAAGGATCTGATATCAGTCATATCAGCATATTTTGTGCTGTATCAGCACAGGATTTTTTTCACCCTGCGATCCCTTTCTAACCAATTTTCAGCTGCGCAGTGTTTCTACCGGTGAAACCTAACAACTTTTCTGAATATGACCTTTGTCCTTTTTCACCATGGATAGCTACAAGAGCATATTTTTGATTGCTGTGTTACAAACAGGTGTTACCGCGATCAGAGTTAATTTTGTTTTTCTTGGAAGCGACGATACTGTGGCCTACGACAGTCACATGGCGGGTTATATCAGTCCATCTGTTTTAAATGTAACTTTCGAGACAGTGAGAAAAGCTTATCCGGATTTACTAGCAGATATACAAGTCATCTCATTAATAAGCAGCGATACCAAAAATATTGGATCAGATCCTTGTGAGATTGCCATACGGTCGTTTCCGTTATTTGCGGAACTTTATGGACGTGAAGTGGATCTATTTCAACGCAAACGTCAAGACGAAGTGACTGTTGTTGTTGCTGCAGGTAAAAAAATCGATATGCCGGTTCCCAGAAACTAAAAATTAATAGGAACGATACGTTAGTGTCTCACGAGAGTCTATGCGGAAAGCCATAACCCCTGAACAAATGGCGCAGTTCTGATACTTTTCTTCACAGACTTATGCGGCCTGGATCCCAATAATGACCTTGGTTTTTTTTGCTCCGATAAGCGGTGTGGCATAGTCAGCAATTTACAATATCAGCGTTTGAGAACTTTCGAAGGCTACTTGGCAAAATGTAATTTCTGCCACTCACACTTTATGCACAAACAGGTCTGCCGCCCCGAATGCAAGTTCCGCTATAGTACGATAGAACTTTTAAACAAAACCCGCACAAATATATGCCACTAGTGAGATTCATTTTCTTCTGATAAGTTTTACTTCGAACTTAATGAGCTTGTTGTACCAGCTTTTTTGTGGTGTTAAGTGCATCATTTCATACGAGTAATAACCAGTAAATTTATGCAGGAGGCGGTAGAAATACTCGGACAAACAATGTGGGTGGCAGAATGACGTTTTCTGCATGCCACATGTCTTCGCATCGAATGCTTGAGGTCGAATTTACGAAACTGGCATTTTTGGCTTGGCTCATCAGGATTCTGTAATACGAATACCTTTAGTTGTTCGCGTGATGCATTAGAGTTATGATACAGGTTGCGGAATGCAACCCGTTAGTAATTTTTTAAATCTTCAACGTGTGACGTGTCTACGTGGTGTGTTATACGTAACTTGGTCTAATTGTCTTCGCCCGCCTGGGCCACCTCCAATCGACAGTACAGAGACACAGTGGTCTACTGTCGCAAGAAGGGGCCTAAGTGTTATGTACCCATTGTACCGATAATAAAGAATTAAGCACAGTGTCACGTGCCGTGTGTGTAGTAAGCGTAGAGCGATAAAGATTTTGTATGTAATTTGTGATTAATGCAGCTAGCTCAGTCGTATGACGCTCGGCCACAG
>JAQGAU010003650.1:0-12822 GCA_034698045.1 Paramacrobiotus richtersi
ATTTAAACGTTATTGCACGATTTGGCGCAGCAGCCCTGCCGTGTGTGCGAAATAATCACACACAACTCGTTAAAAGAGACGGAATCTTGTGCTGCAGCTCAAGATGACCGCAACTACGCGGTGAGAGCGGGGGGCGGGCCTTGTTACCCGCATACCACAGACGTCCGCTGGACGTTTGGGCTGGTTCATTTTTGAGAGCGAACGCTTAAGAAAGTGAGGTGAATATCGGATAAGCTGCAGGTGGATTTGAATTTTTAATGCACTTGCACTGAATTCGTTAAAGAAGGTATGATGTAACATAACGTAAACAGTGGCCACTGTTCAACGATTTTGACAATATATTGAGATGTTGCGGCCTACAACAGATGAAATCGCGTTGCGTATGTTGGCTCCCGTTTTGTTTTAATTTATTCGTACCATCTTCTTCTTTGTCATTATTAGTTATTAAGTGACCGTTATAAATTTACGCGAAATATGTAAATAAAAGCAGAAAATAAAAATTAATAATTTGTGAAAAAATAATAATTAATAATAAACTGGTATTAGAACTTTAATTCGTACGCCGATTTTTCACATTACAAAGCGTTCATTTGAAGTCTTGGATCAATTCTCATACCCCGACGTTATCTCTTAACAGCTAACCAGTATCATTTACGGAAAATATACCGGTTCTTAAATAGCCCCAAACATACCGTCGCTGATGGGTACCGCGACGCGGTGTAATTTACGCATTTTAAATTTTAAACGGTGAGGAAATTTATAGCCACGGCCGTTCGGCTGACTCCCACTCCCACCATCAAACAGCTTCATGTAGCCACCAAGTGCGCACGTGCGATTGTGGCGCCGCTTGGGAAAAATTCTTTCGTCTGCATTCCTGTGCTGGCCAGTGTCGACGGGCATCAATAGCAACAGGCCAGTCGGCAGCCAATTCATAAAATTATATTCCCCGACATTTATGAGATATTGCGGCCAAAAGTGCCATGGAAGAAAAAGCCGACTATTGTGATGGGAAATTTCCGTGTAGGTTGAATGGTCATTCGCAGGTCCACTAAATTCTGGACAAAGATTTCTATAGAAGTGTTCATTTGCATATGTGTATGGGCCTTTCCTGCCATTCTATATGTATATTAGTAAAAAAAGAACGTCGTCGCGTGCTAAACATCGTGTGATCGTGTTTTATCACAGTACGGAATAAACTTGCCAAATTTATACACCTGATTGTTATGTTTCCAACAGTTAACGTTAGCTTTCTTCCACAAGGCATAAAGTACAGGAATCGGTGTTAAAAACACAATACTGCGGGACTGATATAAGTATTCAAATTTACAGTACTGTATATATATTTGAGCATATATATATTTCATCTACAACAGAAAGTTCAGTAATCTGTCATTTGTAGTTGTGGAATTCTCACTTTTTATCATGTTAATCGTTGTGTAACTAAATTTTACACGTATATGTGTGTAGCATTAAAAGCTTAAGGTAAGTCAGCCATATTAAATTTTGTTTTTGTTTGATTTGATACTAGTTAGTACTGGAAATTATTGATTAAAATTATTGGCATTATTTACTTACAAAAATAAATAATGCCAATCGGAAAACAAATAAATTCTGACCGTCGAAAAATAAATAGGTTTAATACTGCAGTTAACAAAGAATATCAATACTGTCAGAAAATATCAAAAAAATCAATAACTAAATTGAGAAAACATTAAGAGAACAAAATATAAAAAGGCGATAATCTAATTAGTGATAAACTGTAATTATATAATACATATAACGAACACTTTTAAAAAGCCAGAGAAAATTCAGGCATTCGCATATGTCACGGAGCAGCTTCTATGCTCGAATAATATGGTCATGCTTCCAAAAGAACAAAATAATCAGTAAAATGTGGTGACTTGGAGTATATAAACCGTAAGATTTGCATCGGTTGTGGCGCCGTGCCACCACGGCACAATCGTGCCGGTACTACGTAAAACAGCTTGTGGGCGCAAGCTGCTCGTCTGATTGTCACCATAAATGAAATGTTTAATCACCTTGTTACCCCTAATTAACTAATTAATTACCCCCATCATTCAACATATCTGAATGAACCACAACGCACCCGCGTCCTTAAAAGACCTGAAAGCCGACAGCTGACCCAAAGGATCGAGGCGGCGGAGCAGATGGCGTACTGTTGTAAATCAATATCCGCAAGAGGATGCCTGATGCCGAGATTGTGACTATGATCCTAAATATATTGACCAAACGATGTAAGTACGTGAATCTTGGACAAAAGAAAAACGGCAGATGAGCGACACATAAAAAGGATAAAAGCTGTGACTGCATTTCGCTTTCTGATACAAGAATATTTTTGAATTGTGACAATAAGTATATATGCAATAAATTATAAATTTAGAAAATTAACAATTAATTTATAGTACCGATTAATTAATTAATTGCAAATATTTATGGTCCTGTGTAACAAAACAAGTTTATTTGGGCAATATCGATCCCGACTATATCGCTTTTTCATTTGAGGCCATCGTATATATGCTGCAATAGGGGACTTGAAAGCGATATTTCTAGCAAATTCTTAACCACTTTCCAGTTTCAGCCACCGACAGGCCAGCGGACTACATAATACGTTGTATGCTTATATGGCGGATATAATGGAACAATAGTGACAGATAACATGCCTGTTGTAAAATCACATCAGCACTTGAATACTACAAAATTCATTCAATATTAATGTTACACAATCCATTCGTAGATATGTACTTTGTATATAAAAAAGGAAAAAGAATAAGACTTTCAGTGTCAAACTACGGAGTTTTAACCGAACACAACCGGAAGGCAACTACCAAAATCAATGAAAGTTCATTTAGCGCTTGTAAGCGCTACCGGAAGTGACTTCCTTTCAGGCAAACAGCCATTTAACTGTTAATCATCGGCTTCAGTTTCCATGCCTCGTTTAAAGAGCGAAAGCTGGGCATCTCTTCTCGTCTTGTAAATTTGACAAATTAACCCCTTTTATACTTTTAAGACACCGAAACCGTTTACCTACAGCGCCGCTGTGATCATGAAAGAGCAGCTGGACTGATTAACAATGACCAGGCAGATGTGGTGCGGGGTTGTTTGACCGAACGTACTTTGAGGCACTTATTTTGGACTCGCTGCGGTGGCGCATAATGAAAGATAAATGAAAACTAATGAAAGCGAATCGATGAACTTTCCATTCCGCTTCCTGACAATTGTACGTCTGTTTGTAAAAGATCAATCAAGGCTGTCAGGAAGGAAGGCCGGAGTAC
Organism: Paramacrobiotus richtersi; assembly: GCA_034698045.1. Classification (NCBI taxonomy): domain Eukaryota; kingdom Metazoa; phylum Tardigrada; class Eutardigrada; order Parachela; family Macrobiotidae; genus Paramacrobiotus; species Paramacrobiotus richtersi. The sequence continues at coordinate 3,294 of JAQGAU010003650.1, forward strand.
GAAGAATGGTTCCATGCAAAATTTTCTAACAATTGCGTTAAGATTCAAGTCTTACGACGCTCCATAAAACCATAATTTTCCAATAAAGTTAAAAAAAAAATAATAAAAACGTCAGGATGAGTTCGAAGGTATGTAAGCAGTGCTTACTATCAAGCGTGTTAACTGTGTGTATCTGTGGTAAGTATCTTTTGTTTAAATAAATATTTTATTTATAAATAAATATCTATATTTTATTTACATAAATTCATAAAAATCTGGTTACACTAACGAAGATGCAAGAAAGATTTCCTTCCGAAGTTTCAGAAATAAAACAGAATAAAAATGAATGAGAAAAGCAAATTTTCCTTGTAAAAATCCCCAAAAACCTCGTCAAAATATTCCAAACATAAATTTCATTATGCCTATTTTCGATCGATGGCGGCAGGGCGATGCGGTGTGGTTGTTTAAACTGTGGAATAAGGACGCCTTCCCTCTTCCAACGTACCTACTGGATATGGTCAGATTTACGGACAATACGACCCACTACAATCTGCGATGACCAGCGAAAATCAACGCAAAGGCAAAGAAGAAAATTGGCGAATCAACAATGGAGATGCGTCTGAAAGATCTGTTAGAAAGAATTCTGAAGTTTAACGAGAAGATTCTGTCTGCTGGATCTGTGAACGTTTTCAAGTTTATGCTCAGAACCGTGGATCTGTCGTAGTGGTATTTTTCTATGTTAGCATTAATTTCGACTAGACCTGAAGTCCCTGATGGGTTGTCTGCTCTTGTGTTATAATAATAATAAAATACAAACTGGGGCGAAAATCATGGATGCATAATCACAGCTTCTGAATTTTTCTGTCTTTTTCCATTTCATTTTTTATTTCTCGCGGTGACACAAGTTCAACCTTGTACAGACACGGTTCTTGCCCACGTATCATGGAAAATCCAGCCAAAAAACACAAATCTGCATTTATTAAAAATCAAAAACAAGATGCTGGGCCAGTAGGTTTATGTGGAAACGAACGTAAGTATTTGCACAACGATATTTTAAGCAACGACAAAAAAGGAGATTCTGACATGAAAAAACGAATGTCGAGACTGTACAAAAGAGAGAAAAAGCAAAGGTTCGCGACGGTACGGAAGACAGACGTTCTTACATAATGACGAGTTCTTCGATCACAGCTGCAAGGGATGATCACAAGCATTGTTTGTGCTCAGACTCCAGCGATTCCGTGAGTGCCGCACACAAAGATATCCTCCAACGGACGAAAGCCCTGGAAAACCAAATTAAATAATAAAAATTCAACTGCTCCGAAAATAATAAAATTACGAACAAAATAAGTCAAAATTCACAAAAAAGCGAAAGAAAATGACGATAAAATGTAATTCCGAACGAGCTAAAAACTGATAAAAACACACGTATTTCTTGCTGCCTCCGTCCCATTAATGCAAAAAACAGTATAAAAATGTAATTTTCTTCACAAACAGGTGAAATAACTGAGTTACCAAATAATTTCTCACTGAAACCATCCACAGACGATTAGTACGTGTATTAAAGCGAAAACTGTCCCGTATAAAAGGTGTCAGAGAATGACAAAACAAAATTTGAAAAAATATCATAATTTATCCAGCTGCGAGTCGAAAATATACAGGAACACTGCCTATCGTTCAAATAATTGTTGGCTTGGTAGTTGGTACCGAAATCCAGAAAAATTGCTTACAAACAAATATTGAAGGTACCTTCAAAACTGTTTTCCACGACGTATCCTTTCCAGACGGGCCTCGTACAGCAGTCGATTGGAATTGTAATAAAACGGGTTCCTTGATTCATCAAACTCCGGATTGTACTCGACAGTATCCATTTGTTCGTCATTTTCCGCGGGATGAGGAAACGGCGAAAGGGATTCACGGGACGAGGAACTGATGCCACTGTCTGAGGGAAGACAGCTGGTTTCTGGAGTAGGGGTCCTGCTGAGGGTATCCTCGCCAGAAAACGATGGTCCCTGCGAGTCACCCATACATCCATGAGATTCTAAGGAAAAGTGCCGTTGATTAACATCCTCTACTGGCGCTCTTGTGGTTAAACGTTTCGATGGTGGGATAAGATCCTCATCACTGAGATCCTGGTCCATCTCGACGGCGATGTCACGGCGACGTTTCGATGACATGGTGCAGACCAAACAATTTCACGGAGGGTGCAAACCGTACAAATCAATCAAACAGTTTTCTCCACGAGAACATAATTTTTATTCACCAGTTGTAACTGAGCTGTTTTTAACGGATCTAAAACTGCTTGCTGCTTGACTGGGAACTTCACACAGTTCACAGAATCCTTACAGACCAGACACAGTTGGCTGCTCCTGTCGTGGTGGCGGTAACACATACAATGGATTAGTATGAATACCCAATACCAAGGGCGGGAGCGATTGAGGTTATCATAACCTGGTTATAAGTCTGCGCAATTCCTGGCGGCAGGCATGCATGAAGTTTGGGCCCTAGTTTAGCCACTTTTTGATAAAAAAAAAGCTTGATCGAGTTTTGTCGTCCGCTGTGCGAAAATTCTTCGTAAGAATCGGCTTAACATATGAAACAATGGCGGCGAAAATTATTATCAACTTAATAGACGGTCAAAGCCACAGTCTGCCACACATGTAGCCACTCGTACTCCACAAACTGCAGCTCGTCTCGCTAGCCTCTTTCTCAAGCTCCAGCTTGTCATACAGCGGTGCTACGCCTAGGCTAAACAACTGGTTTCAGTCACTCCCATGCACCGTCCCCCGTAAAGTCTCACAGTTGCTTTTCTAAGGTGTTTAAAACGTCCATTCATTTGCTATCTTCCATGGTAAAAAGCTTCGGTTGACTGGCATTTTTAACAAATTTTAAATCACATCACACCAGCTGCAAAAAGTTGTTTGACCCGTGCTTTGCTCTTTCCAGAATTTTCAAAACAATTTCTCTAAAATTGCGGAATGTATAGTTTTCTGCACAGTTGTGCTAAGGAAGAACCATCCGTCGCGTTTTCGCGCCCAACAAAACATACTTGGAGCCGCTGTCTGGCCTCGGTGGGCGCGAACAACGCGGTCAAACATGAGCCTGGGTGAGGTTGAACATCGGTGCTTTTGCAATGAATCGGTAAATAACGTACCCCAATATCGGTGTCATTTTGAATCCGTGACGTACTTCTACAGGCAGTGCCGCTAGAACAGCAGCCGCATTTTACCCTTTAATTACCACTGCCAAACTGACGCGATGTTAACGCTGTACGCGTCGATCTCGTTTCCCAGTCAACTGCCGAATCTTTCGTCCTAAAAACTGGATGAGCTCGAACTGACACTGAGGTTTTATATATACACGCCATATTATGATACGGCTCGAATATCGCACGCTTACCTTTCGAAGATCGTACATTTAAGAGTTTTTGAACTTAATGGCATGCATGCTTCACTCGGGCGACTATACTACATAATTAAGAAGAAACAACCATGAATTACATTTAAGTGTCATTTAAGGGTCGACTTGACAAAATCGAATGTATTCAGTACCTCAGAACGACGCTAGTGACCTAAAGGATGCCATCGCAAAGAATCTGAACAGCACTGTGGCCAGTACCGGCTCCAGATCGAGGAGGGGAAAGGGCGTGAACAAAATCACGCCAGTTGACCAGGCCGATTTTTCGAGTTGGTAAAAAATTTTCCAGCGTTTGAGGAAGCTTTTTGGTTTTGGTCGGAAACTTTTTCAAAATTTAAACCGTTTCTTAGCATTTTTGGCGATTTCGGCCGGGCGAGACGGGCGCCGCGGTTTCCCGACCCGCCCTACCTCCCTGAAGTTAAGAAAAACTACCGCCGGGTACCTCTACTGAATCTGACGATTTCTGACGGACAAGGAATTTATACAAAATCAAGTTTTTATAGAATTCCTGACACTTAAACCCTTTTTCGATAAATATCCTTACATACTCGTTTTTTGCAATACTTTTTTGCTATCGATATTTACTAACCATTTATTTTCTTCCATGGCCGCAGGTCAGCAGACAACATTTTAATAAAGAGAGTCAACACGGAGTACGGTAGGTTAACACGGCGGTCATTCTAAGTTTCTAACGCTTCTCTATCGTTGCAGTGCGTAAATGTTAGAACCACAGTCAGCAACGTTTCAAAAGTCAGTGAGCGACTGAGTCTTCTGTCCCCATTAAAAAGAAACATCCGAATCACAGTCTTAAAGTGTCACCTTTTCAGACGTTTGATCGTACGAAATTGGCCGAATCGGCGTCACCCTTCCAGGGTGACGTTTTTTTCGGTTGCTCTCAAATGTTTGTCCGGCTGCGGACAAATTTGACGGTGACGAACGTAGAACAACGAGGAACACATTAGTCTGGACCGGCATAAAAAACGGTCTGCGACAAGCATTCCTGTCCAGCAGTCAGTTTGTTGTCATAGAGCGTACCGTGAGGCGCAGTTCTTGTGGTAATTCTTATGGTATCCAGCTCTTTTATTGAATGCGTGTTATGGTGGTATTAATATGCATTATGCGTCTACGGCTGTTGATTAATTGTGCGAATGTGGTTTGAAGGTAGCTGTTAACTGAGTTGCACGTAAATGTTAATCGAAGCAAACCAAACCGATGACACACGCACACGTTTAATTGGAATGATAACCAAATGCGGATAAAACTGGAAACCATCGCAAAGAAATTATATCGTTCAACATAAGCCAACTTATTCAGGAATAAAATATAAATGTAAAAATGATAAAAAAAGAAACGGCAGTGTGTCTGGTGAAAATCTGCCGGTTTAACTTCTAACCGCTACTTTAGCATGGTTAACTTAAGAAAAATAATACGCATTATATATTGGTACAATAAGACATAAACAACTAGCAGATGTTAGCCGCGGCAAAACGATATTAAATTCAGATCTTCTCCTTAAATGTACGTAGACGATCATCGTAACTTTTACGCAGTTTCAGCTGAACTGCCGTTTCGTCCAGTGAGTCGGTCCATTTGGATTGGGGATGGTGCTTGATCATGCGCTTGCGATATCCCTTTACGTGGTCTGCAAAAATAACAGACGTACTGGTTAGAAGGCAGGTTATAACAGTGATAACAGAATGAGCGGACATTAAGATTTGTCATTTAAGCAGTCACTGTGCACACTTACTCCAAAATCCTTTCCAATTTTCACGGCCGAACGCCTTTGATAACCCGACACCTTTCTGCTTGTGCTGATGGGCAATGGCCAGGTTCTCGTCATCCATGATTAGCTTCATCAGACGCTTTGCGTATTTGGAGGCCCGTGTGATCTTCGGATTGGATCGCAGGTCACTCAACTTTTCGCGGCTGATGTAAATATTGCTGTCCTCGTCCAGCTTTACGTAGTTATTTTTCTTGGCTTCGTTCTCCGACATCAGGAATGTAAAGGGAATGTGGTCAACAACTGCAATATAAAACTTGGGTCATGATAATTATAGCTAGGAAAGTGCAGTCGCTTATTGCGGGAACGGAATGACCGAAGCAAAGGATAAATATTTTTCTAATAAATTAAACATTCCTAATTAATTATTACTTGACTACTTGTTAAGCATAATTTTGTTGGTAGAGTTTGTTATTAATAATTAAAACGCTTTGCGTATTTAAATTATTATTTAATTATTAATATTAATAATAATTAATTTACGGCTATCTACCGACTGACCGACACGAAACCCAGTTTAAGTTGAGTATAGAGGACCTTCGCTCCGCGTCGGTCGGTCATGATTTAACAGTGATTAGTTTTGTTTTTTTCCAGTCTGAGTCTTCCGACCTATGATGCTTTCTTTGTGGATATACATGATTAAAAGTTCGATTGATTATAACGATGCAATAAACACGTAGATACTGTTGCGCATGTCCTCGAAAAAACATAGTGACAGTACGGTTATATTGATACTCTACAGTATAAATAACCACTATACGTGGCTTTAATGAAAAGCGTTTTCCTTGAAGTACTATAGTGCGTTGCATAAATGTATCATTCGTTATGAAAGCGAGATCGCAGATTTCAGAACTATCAGAATTTGTTTCTTGTAGTTTACTGTCGTACCCATTTTTGGCTTGGCTTTGTGTTTGGGCATCAGGATTGCCAGCTTTGCATTCAGTTCTGAAAATACAAAAACAACTTGGAAGCTGGGATCGTAAATTTATGTAAGGAATATACAAAAAACAGTACCGCCTAAATGTACAGTAAAACTAAACTACATACATTTATAACGCGGTTATTTGCTTATTATTTCCGGTACTTCGTCTGCACATAAAGCGTACCATCCTTAGAAATCTTACTTAACTGTTTCTCAGATAACGGTAGCACAAGCCGACTCTACACTGACTCTATACTGCGAAATTTTGAAGCGAAGGCTAACTCGTAAAACTGTCACATATATATAGAATCTACATCAGTTCGACATAAGATTTTCTGCTTACTGACACTTTTAAATGAAAGAATACTAACTAACACAGCTGCCGCATACCGAACCTATAGCGAACATTGCGGTGTCATAACTAATTACCGTTTTTTTTCTGCTGAATTTTCTTTGCTTTTTTCGCTAGCTTTTCTTTTAGTGCCAGCAGCGCTGCAGCATCCTCCGCTGGCTGGTCATCCGCTGCAGCAGCATAATCAAACTTGTTCTTCACCGCGGCACGTTCTTCCGGCAAGCCATTTTCGAAAAAATTATCCAAGTGGCCGAAAGATGCCGGTGTGTTGGCTCTTGACGGTGTGCGCATTGGACTTGATCCAGCCGAAAGGGTGAAATCACGACGGCCAGTTTGATTGATTGCGCCGTCTTGGTCCGGCGAATCCCCGCTTCTGCGATTTTCTTCCGCGGCTCTGCTGCGTGATCGTCTTGCAGAGCGGCCGTCTGCCTGTGCTCCCGTTACACGTCCTTTGTCCACAGCATTTTGCAGGGGATTTCTTTTGCGGCTCTAATGCAAACGAGATACGTAAAAGTATCGCGAACATGGACAAAGAAGCACGTAGATGGCCGGATGTACTGGGACTACACCCAAGCTTGCAGCCGCCTTCTTCATGAACTTTTTTGGCTTATTGTCAGTAATATATCAGCAGCAAAAATAACCCGCCAAAACAACCGTCAAAAGCAGTGTCGATGGAAAACGTCCTGCAAAATAATTGCATATGTTAAACATAAAGTACAGTACATGTTGTGTGTTAAGCGTTGAACGTAATTAGTGGATCGGAAGTCCAGTTGGGAATTTAGACTGGTTTCGAGGGGAATTGCCATAAAGTTTGGATATTCGATCTGACCCTTTTTACTTTGGATTTCGGCGAACCCACTCTCAAAACTGCAACCAATTCCCTATTTGAAAGTTGTTTCCGCTCGGTGATACGGAGTGGGGGAAGGGAGGGCATGGCTTCTTCTCGGAGTGGAACCGAGCGAAGACGTGTGCTCGGGACGATAATATGGTACCATTTGTTAAGCCTACCATTTTCCGTCGTTGCGGTGTTGCAGAGATTGCCATAACAGCTGCAAGTTGCGAATTTGCCAACTAAAATACCATCATGCGTCCATAGTTCTGTTCGCTTGCATCCAAGGAAATTTGCGCCATGATCCTGCTGATTGACGTTGCCACAGCGCTGTTGGTTAACTTCGAACGAATCTGAAATGTTCAAAGAGTTCTGAATTCACAATTCACTGAAATCGCGTTCTCGATTGGTCTTTTTGATATCAGTGAAAATTGTAGTATATGGTAGTACTTATAACTGATAAAAGTACAAGCGGGCGCGCAGCTTTATATTGTTTGAATTGTTTGAATTTTTGAGTTCAGTTGTTTCCCGTGTCGGGTCACCGACTCGCAATAACTTTCAAAAACACTGTACGGTCCTTTTAATTTCCTTTCTTTCATGGACTTTTTTTTATGTTGCAATCAAAAATTCACGCTGGACATACAACAGGTAGTACTTATTAAAACTCGTACGTGGAACTTCGCCAGATGCTGCCTTTTTCTCACATGCGTCTTATCCACGCCGAACTTTCTTATCCGCACGCACAGCGCGCTCGCTCTACTGTTTCGCGGAAGAAGCAGAATGGCTTCCTGCGACTTACCTCTGGGTGCAGCTATTGTTGATCGGCTGCATATACTCCCCTCGCATGTAACCGAGTGGGTGTTCAGACAACGGGTTTGAGATGGCACAATTCCCGCTGCTGCAGATTGTGCGGCTGCGTTTGCATTACCGGAAGCCTCTGTACAAACGAAGCATTGAACAGCTGCGTCACCTGCAAATATTCAATATAACACAACCTGCGGATCACAAGTCGTTGCTGAGACAGATAACAAAATTAATTCGGTAGCACCTATTGTAACCGCTCAGGATTAAAAACTGGCTTGGATACCTGGCTGCCGGCTGGACAGTGGTCAACCTTTGGGTGACTACCGGCCGGCAAAAAGATCGGTTCTCTCCTGCACGCTTACGTATGACATCTTACGATTTAAAAATAATACCGTTCATTTTATGCGCGTACTACACTTCATAGCTGACACATGGGTCTACAGAAACCAGCTGGAAGCTTTGTTGCTCAAATGTTATGAATGGTAACACTCTGCTTCGTTTATGCATATGGCATATGGACCGCAGTAGCTAACTAAAGCTGACGCGCTAATACACCTTGTTCAAGTGTGTGATGACCTCAAGTAGATCTTTTTGATTTTTTACTAGGTAACATTTCATTCTTTCGTGCTTGTGGACCAAGCGAACTCTGCGTAGCCGACGAATCGAAAAAAAGACTATCAAGATTGAGATCTAGTTTTTACTCCAGCACAAAATCGTGATATGATATTAAAACAACCAACCAGTATAGTAATTAATGCTAGTGGCGAAAATCTGATGACAGGTTTTCGAGATTTATTGTCAACTGCCAAATGCAAGTGACTTTTGACCTAGTTTTTGAAGCGTAAACCTCGCTCGCAAATTGAGGCGCATCCGGTTATAGGATCCTCTGGGCAACTCAGGCTCTTTGTGAATTCTTCAATACGGAACAGGTCGCACAACGAAGCGTCATGCGTATTTCCGAAGTCGAGAACAATTCGCGCTAAGTAGAAAGCGATCTGGGTGTCGGAGAGGACACCAGAAAAGACGATACCATGCACCGAAATATGCACTTTCACTGCAGTTGGGTATAACTGAGCCCAGAAACCAGGAATGCTAGAGATATTTCAACATGTCGATGTCGCATGTCTTTTCAACGTTATTAGCTGGATGAACTGTACTATTAATGCCTAATCAGACATTAATGGTAAATCATCTGATTTCTATTGGAAATTGTATTGCAACTGCCGTTGATGGAAAAGCAGAAATACTGCTAACTAACTTCAGCAAGAAGAAGGTTCGTTTGAAAAAGAACGTGCAACTTGGAACTTGTGAGAAAATTGATGATCCTAATGAAGTGTGCATGATTGAAGTTGAATTAAATCCGATTTCTGGTGAAATAAAAATTAAAGGCGCTGATGATCAGAATGTGAATCTTGAAGAACTCACTCCCGAATTAAAAGAACATTTTTC
>JAQGAU010003651.1:0-12821 GCA_034698045.1 Paramacrobiotus richtersi
ACCATCAATGTGCCGACTTACATGGAACAGCTGATCCCGTTCAAGGATACTAACACACGGTACGAAATCCGCCGGAAACAACGCATTGATGTCACTGCGAAACGGAGCATTGGAAAGACAACCCTGGCGATGAGAGTAAAAGATCTTTTTACCAACATCATGAAATGCACTGAAAATGTTTTTGGAGTGTGGCACGGTTAAAACATTCTTGTGTCGTGTCAATTCTAACAATCTCCTTTCTCGTTAAAAAGCTACTAAATTTGGTGTTTTTTTTACTGCCTTTGATGACCAGACTGCGAGTGCCACGGGTTTGTCTGCTCTTGAATAAACTAAACTAAACTAACCAATGAGACGACCTGCATATCGGTTAATAAATCAGGGTGGGCTTTTCTTACAGTCTCCAAAGTAACATTCAAAACAGCTGGAGTGATGTAGCCTGCAATGCGACCGTTGTAAGCCGCTGTATCATCGATCCCAACGAATACGAAATTAACCCTCATTGCGGTGACGACTTCCTCCAACATGATAACCAAGAAGATGCTCTTGCATGTGTGCATGATATAAAGAGATGATATCACGGGAAAAGTCTTATAGCTGATGCTGCTGAAAGCAGCGCGTGTCGGCATAGTTGCAATGTGTGTCGGGACGATGCGGGCGAAGAGATGAAAGCTGTTTATTGCTGTTCCGATATTGATTACACTAAGTGCTGGCACATTGTACAGTAATAATACTACCATCGATATTAGTGTTTCATATCCCTGTAGCATTTGCTGCTGGACATATTAGCGGTTCTTGTAGATGTTGAATTATTTCCGTTGCCATTATTTTGATATAACCGTATAGTGCAATGTTCTGTGCCTTTGGTTGAATACCTGTCGAGCTGATATGGTTGCAAGTTGCAACGGATATGTACAGGTAATACGCGACGGTGATACAGTTTATACGAGTATAAATGCAATGTCTATGTGCAATGCAATTACTGTCTAAATGCAGCACAAAGCAGTCTGGGAGACAAAGTTGGCTGAGCTTGCGTTGTTTCTGTTTTTTCACAGTGATTCAATACTTTATTTTAGACTGCTTTGTAGTGGACGTCACGATGTTTTGGAGATCTTGACACATGCCGCCTCGTATCGGTACAGTTTAAAACTGAATATACTTAATCAGCTGGTACTTAACCAGCCTGTTCAGTTAACTTTTAACTGTCTAAAACGTTCATTCGTCTCTCTGGTTTCTGATTCTGGCAGGTTCTGCAGAATCGCTATCAGGTCTATAATACTGCAAGCCATCGACCACAGTTCACCGGATCACAACTGTCTAAAAATTGCCTTTGTATTTCGTACAACATTTTTGAATTATACGACTTCGTATTTTATAGTTAGGCAATTGACAATTGTCGTAATCCAGCACTAGCAACGCCAGTTCGGTGGTTCTGCCACTGAGGCTGTACAACGCCGCACAGAGTAACAACATTTTTGCCGAACAGTGTTCGACCAAAACGTGCACAATACCAACAAACAATTTGTTGATCTTGGTGGACGTGTACGCGTCGCTATCTGGTTCTTCATGCAATTTCTCTGTTCACAGACATATTTTTTGCTTCCTTCTTGTTAGCGAATAATTTTGTCAACTTTATGTGGGAAGCCACTGTGGGCTTTTAATCTAGGATGTTAGCATTTCTCTGTGAATTACGTATTGAACGAACGTTCATGCAACCTCTACCGTTCTTGCCATTTATTCTTATTGACCTGTTCCGCAAATAAACATAATAGACCGTCGATCGGTGCGGAGGGAAGGGATGTCGATTTGTGATAGAATTATTAACCCCCATTAACGAGCAAATCCAGCCACGTGTCATATTCGGAAAAATAAGCGACCCATATTTTTAAAACCTACTTAATCAGAGCTATTGGTGGTAGTTTCTGTTTTATTACCAGTACCACTGCTGACGAGTTATAAACTTGAGAAAATAAAAAATAAAAAAAATAGAAATATTGTTCCAAATAGCTGTGATTTAGTCGGTTTTAATAGTATAGGTCGTATATCTTTTCTGGAAATGGCACGTGGAGGGGTTTGCTTGTAAGTCGACATCACAGAATTGAACATAAAACGGGAACTGTCCCAGGACAGCAAACACGGGCAACAAAACAGTAGCTCAGAGATTCTAATTTCATTGGATAATTTCTAATGTTTCCGTCAAGAATGGAAATCACTACTTTGCCTTGAATCCTCGGTAAAATATAAACCATGTGATCGAGATGCGAAATAACGGCGTCTGTGCTAATCTGAAATTACTACAGTTTTACCCAGAATGGACTCTAAGTTTACCTGGTCGATGAACTAATAAAGTATGTCAGTAACAACAATACGCTCAGTCTAATACGAAAAGCGGCGTGAGCGCTTGAAAAGGAAGTTAGATGTTTTCAGCGCAAAAAATGCAGAGGAAACTGGAAAAGCGCGGAAGTGCGAACGTTGGTTACATAAATCCGTACTGCCTGGAAAACAGATTCTGGTTGTTTCCGCGCCAAAATTTTTGCAACAACAATTCCGCACGCTGCCAACATTTTGAAGTCGGAACGTTCAGCTGTGACGCTGTGCTTTCATACAAAGTCTTATAAAGAAGTGCCAGCACAACCTATGTCACATATGTAATAAATCATGTCAATCAATCCGCAGAGACAGTCGTATAGGTGTTAATTCGTTGCTAATATACGGACGAGGAAACTGCTTATGCAATCAAAATAATAGTTCCTGCAGTTCTTTGTCACTCGGTTATGGCAGGTATTATGCTCACAAATAGCTTTCGGCAACGTTGTCTTGGTCCGTAAGCCGGCAACTGTAGACACTGAGCCGTTCTTAAAGCCTTGATTTTCTTGTTTTGTTCAAGTCGATTGTCACGGGAGTTCTCATACTGAGTCATACAGCACAATATCTGATTTTTACAATAACCTGATCAGTTGCAGTTACAGCCTATCTGTGCAACAAATACCGGTGCAAATCCGAAAAATGCTGCGTAAAGCTTGCTTTGCTTTCTTTCTGGTTATCGCGTGCCTGGTCCTTGGTAGTTCCGTCCAGGGTCAGGAAGATCGCCATCGGTCGGGACTCGGAGGAATTTCTCCCAGACCACTGATCCCACTCGGGAACGCAACATTGAGTTCCGGCAATAAATCCAGTGTTGCGGCGCCTCCACCGCAGCGAAAGCAGCAGAAGCTGCACTGATCTGCAACGTAGGCTTCCCAAAATAATGGTATTAAATAGTTACGCACTATTAAATTCATCAGACATGGGACGCTATTTTCCGGTCCCCATCTGCGCCCGCCTGATATCTATCCACCACCAAAAGCTGATTCCGGACTTCATATTATAGCAAAACTTTTTGTCCACGGAAAAAGTTTGTTTCAGGCTAAAGAAAGGCAACCTGTGATGTGTACCTCTTTGCTTGAACTCTGTTACACTGTGCTCTGTTTGTTGGATACTCTATAAACGTGATCCTTGTTCTGAGCAAAGTGATCCTTTTCAGCTACTTTATAAGTAATAACCGAATTAAACGTACAGAACGGCTCGGTAAAACATGTTTCTCGTGTGTTGTTGGCCCTGTTTCCTGGTACTAGCTCCCTTTCTTTTCTCATGTGATGCTTGCAGTCGAATATCTGTACGACGCTAGACCGCAATAGTGTATGTTTGCTTAACATTTACGGATGCGCACAAAATTCTTTTCGCCCGTACTCATGACACTGATATAAACTCGCCTTAAAGCGAAATCAAGTGAGAAATACAAACAATATAAGCAGTCTAGACATTTTCCAGTTTCTGGCTCATAATTACGCTACCTTGTCCTTGAACAAACACAGCAAGAAAGTCTAAAAGGATCCCCTTACAGCTTTTACCGAGTGGGTATGCAAATTCACCAATTCAGGTTCGCAGATAATGAATTCCCGCTTTGTGACAGAGGCACGCGCTTTACCATTTGCAAATGCACAACAACACCACTTGGTATCCCCGGTGTATCTGCGCATGTATCAAAACAGACGCATTGTCTACACGCTGCCGTTTGCTTTTCTAAAAATACAACACGCTCTTCAGTGCTTCCAATGCAATAAACATGACCTACGGGATCGCTCTGCATGACTCAGCGGGAACAGGAATTTCGGATATCATCGGATTAGAGTGCACTTGGACTTTGGAGCCTTGGTATGAAGTCACTGTTCTTGCAGAACAGAGCAGTATCCTCACTCTTGGGCTCAACAAACAATATGTTTTACGTATTTAACTTGCAGTGTCTACATGCAGACGCCTGACATTCGACTCATCAAAACTTGTAAGAGCAACCTTATATGCCTCCAACAGAACTCTAAAGGTCATTTCATAAGAAATTCTCAGTGGTTTGTGACGGTTAATTTCGTGACCTTGCAGCGCCGGTTCTACGAGCATGGATAACCTAGCGCTCGAAGAAGCCACGGCTGAAGCTGATTTCTGCGGTCGGGTTACAGTCTGTCTGATGTGGCTGTTAAATGTCCCGGCACACAGTCCTCGCAGTCGTGTTTACACATTCGGGATCATTGTGTTGCACCTATCCCTGCTCTGCACCGGATTTGGCAGCAGTATCTTTTTTCTAGCTGGCCATATCGCGAACAGAAAAATGCTTTCCGGGAAAGCCTTCAGTAACGACAAACTATTCGTTATCCAAGACGTTATGACACCCTTGAGAGGGCCGCTAACCCTGATGGGTTTTCTCGTTGCTAAAGATTCTTTTCGAGCTCTGCATTCATCGGGAAACTGTATACTCCGTAACTATCACGCCTCGGCTCGCGGCTACATGAGAAAACGCTGCCTTTCACTCATAATTTTTTCACTGGTTGCTTATGCTGTCGTGGACGTACTGCTCTGGTATAGCATTGTGGATGCAGTGTGGAAAAAAAATCTCATGGAACAGCTGCAAGCGGCTAGCCAGGGAGCTGGACGACTAGGAATTTCTGCTCCGAAATGGATCGTGTATCTAATATGGCTGAGCACCGGTTTTTTCTCCTGTCTATCCTCATTCGCAATTAGTTCGTTGTTTCTGCACTACGGTCTGATATACAGAGCAGCTAAGCGAATCTACTATATAAAGTTGAGAACTTTGTTGAGTAGTGTTCGGCAGAAAAAACCGCTTGCGGTTTTAACTACAGAAACTATACATGCCCTTTCCATGCGCAGTGACTTGGTTGCATATATCCAGAATTTAAATGATACGTTTGTCTGGGCGATCGGCAGCACCGTATGCTTGGATACGTTAACCATGCTTGTTTTCACGGCGACGTGGAACATTTTCTCAGCAACGCCCAGTCATGTAGATGTTGTGGGGGCCATCGTGAATGGAATGTTTTTAATTATCTTGAACTATCCCTTCATTGACTGGGGAACGTTTGACCTAGTAAGTAGCAAAAAGTGAGATATATCAAATTTATAACCGTTAAGTCAGAGAGTACTTACTTGTCTGCTTTAGCAGTCGGATGGGAAAGAAATGATTAATGAAATTCTTACTGGTTCCCTCTGGTACGATGGACAGGATAATACTATGCGGGAGGTATGTTGCTCGGACCCGACATATTTTTGACTTTAACCTTAAAATAAAAACCCTGTCGTTTTTTTCCAGTTTAAAAAGCTACAAAGACATTTGCATGTGCTACTGGCTACGCATGCGCAGACGGAGACAGATTTCGTTGCTGGGAGACTACTGCGAGTGAACGGAGGGACAATTCTAACGGTCAGATATAGTATTTTGCGGTGGTGCAACTTTGCTGTGGTTTGCGACTATGTAAATCGCTGACCGTCTCAGCCCTTTGAAAAAGAATGACTTTAGCAACAAGATGCCAAGTTTGATATTCTGGGATATTTTTTCAGATTATTGGACTGGCGGTAACAATCTGTCCCGTTGTCCTGGACGTTATTAGCAAGGATGACAAGAAGACTGCCACAAACACGCAGAACTGCTGGCCCAATACTAGTATTCCAGGGTAGCGGCTACCCGGTAGCCGTTAAGTAAGACTGTATCAGTCAATTGTTGACCGAAGCGGAGCGGAGGTCCTCTATTCTAAGCTACGCATTTTTGTACGTCTGCTACGGCAGTGCACATAGTTCTTTCATCCACGATATCTGTGTTTAAAGTGGTCCGACTTGTTTGAAATTTTGACAGATATGTTCCTTGTTGCGAGTTCAGGAACCCTGTTGTTTTTTTGCACCATACTTTTCAAAAAAAGGCAAAATTATTAGAATTATATATACTGTGCTAGACGGTACAAGCGTTTTAAAACTGACCAGACTCACCAGAGGAGAAAGCAATTCGAGAAACTGAAGCAGTGAGTAGCGGATCTTGCACACATGAAAAGCAGCCCTTCGCTTTTACCAGCATTCCATGGCTCCGGGCTCCATCGCCAGCATCAGCGGAGAGCGCTTACCTAGTTACAATCGCACGTTAGGGAAATCAAGACAGCTGCGCACCGGCGTAACCGTTGCACCAAAGTGCATTATTAAATTCTGCGAGTAAACATGCTGCGGTTCGAATGGAGAGAAGTGTTAAGTGGAGATCAGGGAAATGGGAGGAAGCAGAAGCGTAGGGAATGCATCTACAGTGCAGTCGTGGAGACTCATATGATGCCGTTTCCGGTGACCCTTGCGTTTCTCCTATTTGTCCCCTCCCCCTTTACCAATCAGACATGCATCAAGAAGCTTAATATAGTAGAGAAACCTTAGTTGGAATTTGACTTTCGCTGACTACTCAACGATGAATTGCTTTTAACACCTAGGATGTGAATATGTAGGTCAGTATTTGTTGTTATGGGCGGCTGCAAGTAGCAGAATGTGCTTCAGCGCTTCTAAGAGCAGATGCGAAGACACAATAGACAGCGCTATTTTGTTACCATCAGTCGTAGAGAAATCAAATGCGTTCATACTAAGTTTTGAAGTGCTGTAAATGAACGTGCCGGTATATGCATCAGATAATGGACTTTATTGCTCGTACACCAGAACAACGCGTACGCAATATAAACAGAGAAGATGTAGAGTATTACGGACTCCACAAAATCGCTGCCAGCGCTGATGTCAGACATGATTATTACATTTTCTCTGAAAAACATTTTCTATGGGTCGTGTCATCAACTTATCATTGCAGTGTACGAAAATTAGTTTTCTCGTTTTCGCTCTGGTTCGTTCCTTAAACTTTGCATTACGTGGACAAATGACGACTGTCTTTACACGAACAAAATCACGATATAAACTAGGTTTGATCCTTGTAAAGGAAAAGGTCATCCCTTTCGCGGATGGAAGCACAGTTTGTGCGGCTGCGTATCGGCGATGACGCCCGGCCTGGGTCGCAGATCGGCCGACTGCACACTGTCCGGTAGTTTAATGGTGAAGCGGTGCATTACAGCTGTGAATAGGGTGAACAGCTCGGCGCGGGCTAACGCTTCTCCCAAACACCGTCGTTTCCCTGCAACCTTTCATTAATGGCACGGTCGAACAAAATCATTCAGGTGAGTTACCTAGACCAAATGGCATCAGATAATCTGAACCCTGGATCTTGTTATCACTGGTCAAAAAGCGGCCGGGATTGAAAACTTCCGGCTTGTCCCACCATTCGTCGTTATGGTGGACAAAGTAGATGTTAGCCTGTACCTACGTATCTAGAAGGATAATTAAGTTCTTCCTTTCTGTAATAAACAGGGAAATTTAGGTGTGACCTTTGGGAATGTCGTAGTTTCCGATTTTAATGTCCTCGTGGGCGCAATGGTTGACGCCCATGGGCGCCACGCTGGCAAAGCGGTGCACTTCCATGATGGTAGCTTCCACGTAAGGCAGACGCTCCTTATCGGAGTATTTGGCAAATGATCCCGTTTGCAGGTTTTTGTCCAGTTCGTCTTGGACTTGTCGTTGAATATCCTGGTGTGCAGCCATGATCAGGAAGGCCTGCAACACATATCTGTTAAAGAAACATCATGATTGATTTATATAACGTCTTACCCATCGTAGCGTTGTTGTGGTAGTTTCGAATCCAGCTTCGAACAGATCTTCAAGTAGCAGCGGCATTTCCTTGACTAGAATGACAAGGTAAGTCAAATTGCGGTTTCATGCAATATTGGGAACGCGGTAAAACTGTCTGAACCTACTGTCCAGTGTCTTGTGTTGACCCTCTTTGACAGCTGATATGTATGCCTCCAGGAAATCCGCATTGCTGTCCGGTTGCCACTCCTCTAGATGCTTGTCACAAGGCTTCTTGAAAAACTCGTAAAAACCTCGTAGTCTTTTATTGAACTCCTCTCATTAACGGGAAATGTCGGATGGCTGGAAAAACCACCAACAAAACCTTGTCAAGTGTGAATTCGACGCTCTCCGTGGTATAACGAATAATCTTAAGGAATTCCTCGTCGTCCACAGCGTAACGTGTTCCCATCAAAACGCTGCCGATAACGTTGGCTACGGTGCCACTAATGGGCGCCCGCGTGTTGATCGGTTGTCCATTGGATGCCTCGAGCAGTTTGATCAGGTAGCCGGCTTCTTCGATGATCTTCTCCTCCATCATAAATTTGCCCACACCAAAATCGCGAAATGTCTGCAGGATGAAGCGCCGGTGCTCCTTCCACAGTTCTCCTTCGGAAAACACCACACCTAGCGAAAAAAAATCCAAACATCGTAAAATGTTTCACAGAATACGAAACCTTTTGGCTAATGAGACAGACTGGTTTAGTGATAAGAACAAAAACCAGTAATTAGCTGAAGATGTGGACGTCATGAGTCATGATTCTACAGTTTGCAGGCAGATGAATCAAATTTGTTAATAATCAATTAAATGCGTTGAAGAGATTTATATGTCGATTTTACCGGTAGCGCCATGGTTGACGATATTCCGCTGTTCAGTCAACCAGAAGTGTGGTCGAGGCACGAGCACATCCCTGGAGAATGCTTCCTTGATGATCACTGGATCATTGAGCTGCACCATTTCGAATGGACCCATAACGGTTCGCACGACGGGACCATACTTTTTGGCATTGTTGTAGTGACCGCGCTGGAAGGAATTGATATCGGATGTCAAGATGGATCCCAGGATTGCCAGGTTGAATGGACCGGGGGGTAGTCGGTAGCGTGACTGCCACAAGTACCACTTGGTTATGTGGTAAATGCAGAATAGAACGGCAGAGCCTAGTAAAGCTGATAAGAATGTCAGGAACATTTTACCCAATGTCGGGAAATTCAAGGACTGATTTACTGTACGGCGTAGCAAAGTTCCAGTTATAATACTTTCTCGGCGGCAAATTGCAACGGTGTTCTGTGCAATAGTGAAACGAATGGAGTCAGCGCAGCTGTTTCTATCGTCTTACGGTGCTACATAATGCATATCAGTATAAACGTACGATTGAGTACGATTGTGTGTGTGTGCACTGTGGAATTAAGCAGCGCTATGATTCAATTCGTCGATGAATTCGACGTTATAGCTCTGTGTAGTATCCGACAATGTCCGACTGGGTGTAGATTAGAAATCATTTTGCGTTATGCAGCTGCACAGAAGCAACCCAACTGCTGCGCTTGCAGTCCTGATGGGCAACCTGAAACTGACAGACGATAAGTGTGCAAAACAACCTAATGTTCAAAGTCGTTCAAGGTGTTATCTATTACACCAAACAGATTGGTATAAGAAGAACAAATGCAGCAATACAGCCGTAAAAGAGCAATGCCGGCAATGGATATACAAGTAACGATAACAGTCACCATCCAACAAAAACGGCTAATCTCGTGTGCGAGAGCCGCCCATGAAACCAGAAGAAGAACATTCTCTGCAAGATGCAAAAAGTAATAAAACCAAGGGAACTGTCTGCTTCTCCTCAAACCTCCATTGTTGATTTCATCGATGTAGTCAAAAAGATACATACACGGCAGGATGATGTAGCGGACTGCCGTAACGAAAGCACGACTGGTTACCCGAATGGGAATTGCGCGCACGTCACACAGCGTCCAGCTGATTATGTGCCCCAAATTAAAGTGGTACACACACAGGCACATCGTAATGTAGTGTACTACGCAGAGGAATACGCCCAGTTCCCAAGAATAGCTAAAGGTCAACGCCAACGCGATGCTTCGGGCAGCGGGAATGAGCAAGCGGCCGGTGAGGTGCAATAAAGGGCAAACTAACCAATGCGCCGACGCGCAGTTCCGTATTACGGCGTGATGCAGATACTGCGACCGTACGGCGACACCGTCATGCGTCAAAACAACGCCAACCACAGCTGAAATAAGCGAAATCGAGATGGATGCGATCTGGGTGGTTTGTAAGAAGTTCCAGCTAAATGGCTGCTCGGTCGCAGAGGATGTGATGAAAATGTACATCTGTAGAAGGAGCTGGGGTATGGCTTCCAAGCACGATTCCAGTAAACGTAATCGGGCTGTTATTGCATTGGCGCCTTTCCAGAATCTTACACATGGTGATGCGCCAGTGTATACGACGGCTGCCGTGTAAAATAAATAATCGGTATATCTTAAAACAAAGATCGCATTCTTTAGTACCCAGTAGCCGAGCTCTATACAGCAGACAGCACCGTACCGAACTACCGGGCCAAGTTGGAGAAAATGCAGAATAATATAACAAACACCGCGCCTGGTCCACAGCATATCCAATCCTAGATTTCTCAATAATGCAGTTTTTTGCAATGCTTGCTGTTTGCTTCAACAATTATGTTATTATGCACCTTCCGTCTTCAGTATGCAGGAAATTGTGCGCTGCTCCGATGCCGGGCGGTGCGTACACTCCTTGAACGCATAAACCGGTCTGTACCACATCAATCCAACAAACGCAATGAACAGCTGCGGCGCTAATATGAACAACAATGTCAAAGCGCCCCAGGCTAGGCAGCCGTCCAGAAAATAAGTCACCACAAGGTACCTACGACGTAGACAAGAGATTTGAAGTATAATTATTGTTTTCACTTTAAAGACGTACGTTCCAAACTAGAAAAGTCAAGTGTAAAATTATCCACTCGGGTACAAATCAGCTTCGACAAACCAGTCACTAAGAAGATCCAGTAAGTAGGTTATCAATCCGCAAACCGCGCCACGAGGCAAACCTTTCCACAAGCGAGTTATCTTGCTATCCGAATGGAACCTGAAAATGTTCATACAGTTGGTAAACATGTGCACCATACCTTCATACAGTTGGTAAACATGTGCACCATACCTAGTAGCAAAAATTCTGAGCGCGGACCAGTTGAAATGGCGAAGATGACTGCCATGAACTGCGGTCGGGTGCACGATAATGGGCAGTTGAACTGTCAGTGAGCAGTCCTTAACAAACACCGTCGCTCGGGATTCATTTTCGTGAATCTGGCTGATCGCTTCCGATGTAAAGGGTTCATTCCTGTCGGGTTCTGGCATGATTTGCATGGAGATCTCCGCCTAACAATAAGATTCTTTCTGATTTGCGAATCGGATTCGCCGAATCTGGTATTTAATGCTTCCGAAAGAGCCTGCAAGCGGGCATACTTTTCATCCTGTTCTTTCTATGAGTTCTGTTCGCCTGCTGCGCTAAAAATCCATCAGACACAACGAAAGCACCACAAATGTTGTGTTGGGCCGTCAGCTGTGGGTGATGAATAGGCGACATTATACACAGCGATAGAATCATGCATTGCCATGCTTTTCCTGCGGTACGGAAATAAACACAGATAGATGTGCGCAGCACATGAGGCATTCATAGCTTAGTACTGACTGATGATAATTGGGGATTCCAGAGCAACACGTACCTTCTGATCAATCTGAAATTAATATAATTTTAGTTGCAATGGCACCAATGGAAAATGAAGCAGCAAAGCCGAGATGGGCAGCGCTATTCCGCATTAGGCTTTTGAGAGTGCAGGGTACGATATACTTCATCTAGTACTAGTACTCGGCTTATTGTCTTAAAACCCCCAGATCAACCTGCTTCACGGTTAAGACATTTTCGCAGAAAACAGAAATAAATGAAACACATCCAGAAGCAGAAAATGTAGAGAAAACAATAGTCATGTCACGACAAATCCAGTGCAAAAATCCAAAAATTTGTCAACAAAACGCGCGGATAGTTTATTCTTCTTCAAAATTTCAACCCAAGGAACATCCTGGATGGCTCTTTTGAAACTGCTGAGCGTGGCATAGTCCCTGACGTCCAAATTGCAGGCATTCCACAGCCGGACCATGTCCGACACAAATCCACCGAACTCTGTCACATTTGGTGCCCTGGAAATGGGGTACGGGTGACATACAATTACAGCCTGCGTTATTGAAGTTAGTTAACACCAAGTTTTAATCCATTCAAAAGACACAGACACTGGATTACGGATTCAAAAGAGACCAACGCGGAGATTCGCCATTACGACAAGCTAACCACTAGACACGTACAAAGAGGCGGCTTGTGAAGCAGTCCACATTACAGTACTTATTGACCTTTCCGTTAAAAAAGAATTGTTCTTGCTTGGTAAAACTAGAACATCTCAACAATTTACACATAGCAGTCAGTGAAAACAAAATCCACCAGACTGGTTGTCGAGTAGAGAAACGGATCGGAAGACTTTGGGATGGCAGCATAACATAATTATAAAATCAGGGGCAAAAACGCGCCGCATCGTCGGAGTCCACCTTAGTAATCAAGATTCCAGATTCTTGATCTACGCAACAGAAGATGTATGGAATACATCTTCTCGCAACCTTTCTGGATATTTTTTTATCTCTCTCCTTGGCGTGTTCTGGGAACGCTGTTTTCAGCTCAGACCAACAAGCGCCGTTCCAACACAGATTCATAATTACGCAAACGAGAACAGCCACAA
>JAQGAU010003652.1:0-12821 GCA_034698045.1 Paramacrobiotus richtersi
TTTTTTAATTTATTTATTAAATTTTTTTTAATTTTATATCCCCCCCCCCCCCCCCCGCGGAAATAAACGGCTGAAGTCCGCCCCCTCGCGGGCATCCGCCCCCCCTCCAAAAAAGTACTTATTTCGCCACTGACCTCAGTAGAAACCATCACAAGGTTCGCGGTGGAGGTCTGCTGCTTTGTGTGCCCAGCTATCTGATTTCGAACGCGTCACGACAATTCGAACCCGTGCAATCAACTTCCCGATATTAGAAAGCCCTACAATATATGGAATGCACTTATTAGTGGACTTACAATGCATCGCTCGACATATAAACGGTTTTTTCATCGAATGACAAACGATTCTTGTCACATCACTGCTGCCAGTTTGCCGCCACTGATTTTCTCTGATTCATAATTTTTGAGCCCAAGTACGTTGTAATTTTCAAACTGGCTTAGAAGTTTTAGGTAACTCCACATCCTATACTAGGCCTAACAACAACACGTGTCAAATTAAAATTTTTATTCAACAGGTCCGGAATGGCCTACTCTTCAGCTAGAGCGAAGTTGTTCGAATGAAAACACTCGCAAATATTATGAATTTTGTGCACTGTTTCAAGCTATGCGTTAGTTATTGCTTTTCGTTTTGGTTGCCTTTATGATGTATTGTTTAGTTCAGATCTGGCTTTGCAACCTTACTTCACGTTGTTTCTTGCTGAAAATTCTTAGTTCAAGCTCCCAGTTTGGAATTCTTAAGGGTAAAAATTACAGTGGATACTGTTTTGGGTGGTTCGCTCAGATGTTGTTTTGCACGAAATCGCAGATGTGTATAGTTACCGCAATTATCACACATGATAGACAAGGGAATACTCTACCTTGTGATGAGGTCATTGTTTGTCCTCAGCAAGCGCGCAGCCCACAATAGGTGTGTAAACAAAGAGCATGTAAATAAGAAGAAAAGTCTCAATAAATTCCGCCGTGAATTATTGTATGATTTGAGAACGCTATAAAATGGATAAAAATACAACAAAGGTTATTAAACAAGCTTTTTGAATTTCGTCGACTGTGTAAAAAGATATTGAATTTCAAAATATTTAAAATTCAATAACTCTTTACGTAATCAATGAAATCAAAAGAGCTTGTGTAATAATTTTTCTAATCTTTTTACGCATTTTGTAGCGTTTTTAAATCATAGATCCGATGCACGGCTGAATTTATTCTGACTTTTCTTGTTATTTACCTACTTTTTGTTTACACACGTGTTGCAGGCTGCGCGCGCGCTGCGGGTAAACAATGACCTGATCACAGGGTAGAGCAATCCCTTTTCTATCACATGTACCTCACCCAGTAACTATATAAAATTGCGATTTAATGCAAAAAATAGCACGTTGGAACCAACCTAAACTGGGTATTTTTCCTCCTTAATATATGATGCTTAGCTTACTTCGTCGTACCCTTAGCTAGTTTCTTCGTTTACTTCTTAGTCCACGTTTTATTTCAGTTTTTTTGTTTACTTCTTGGCTTGCTTCTTTGTTTAGCTTACTAGTTGTTTCAGGGTTTAATTCTTGGCTTACTTCTTGGTTTCATCTTTCTTCCTGATTTAGTTTCTGAATTTGGTTTCTTGTTTTTTAAGCGAATTCTAAGCAATGATAGGTCGGCAATGGTTTTGCATCGCTTTTCGAAACGTCGGTGCATTGTTCATGATATCTGGTAAACTTTTTAAATAAATCGTTTGTCTGCTTTCAACCCACCACCGCCCGGTACCAGAAGGAGTGCGACTTCCTGGCTAAAAACTGGCATCTACCGATCAAAAAATCTAATTAAGAAAATGTAATTTTGTGAGATTTTTTCTGACCATAGGTCAGCGAGGGTAGCATGGTGCCATTTTGGCATCGGTGGGCATGATCCCTGTTTCACTGTATTAAAGCTTATTTTTTTTTAAATGCGCTACCAATGCTTATCAATCCTTAAAGCACTAGTTATGGTCAGTTTTGTTAGGGCTATCCACTGAAACGCACCTGTTGGTCATCCGAATAACCAGTGGGCAGTTGTAAAAATCATTTTTCAATTTATTAGGAAAATCATTTGAAAACCCGGCTTTCTTGAGGTAATAACTTAGTTCTCTGACTTCTGCAAGTTCAGATGACCATCCCAGTATAGAAAATGCAATATGGAGTTGATCTGCAATTCGTATACCTGAGAACTAGCCGCTACAGCAATACAGGGATATGTTCTGGATGCTCTGTAAGGTAATAATCTTTTCCATACGAGGTATTTTTATCTGAACTGGTTTCCGGTTCCTTCGAATAACCACGAAACTCGCCAAAATTGCTTCGTTGCTCATTTACGGAACTATTCCTATGTGGAATGACCGCTTGCGCAGTCATGGTCATCGACCACGGTCCGAAAAGCAGCGTGATGTAGCTAGATATGGCGCATTTTATGGAAATTACACCGGCAAAACTGATATCAGAGATGTACTGAAGGGAAAAATAACAGTCAACGGTCAGCATAGGTTTTTCTACGTAAGTAGTGCAAAAGTATGAATAATGGACAAGGGACAAATGGTGACTCAACATTTTCCGATGGTCATCGGCCTCGCTGACCAGTGGTCATTCTGATGATTGCTTGAGCAGCCCTGATAAAAAGCCCCGGAAAAACTGAGCCGGACAGTACTTTGCTGGTGTGTTTTAAGTTCCTTGGTGTTTTGTTAAAAAAATAAATTTAGAAATCAGCTATATCGTGCATGCCCACCGATGCCAATTTGGCATCATGAACTTCACGGTCAGCTGCCGGATGACCAGTTGAAAGACCATTGTGTTTAAAAATTGCATTTGGTAGAGTACCTTAGGTACACTTGCTGACATTTTTCTGAATTTTTTTTCCTGACTCTAACACTTCAAAGCCTGGAAGAAGCTCGAAGAGCCCAAAAAGCCGAAAAATGACCATTTTCGGAGGTGTCCTGTTCTCTTACCAGTGCAGTTATGGTCAATCTAAGATTTTTAATTTGCTACTCTGGGCTTTTAGTCTCAACCTGAAAAAACGGCTTCTGTTTTTACATCAAGGGTTCGTGTAAAAAAATGGACTCCCGATGGTGAAAAATTGGCATCGGTGGGCGTTGCTGAGTTAATTGTCTGCGACATTTTTTGAATTGATATATAGTTAGTCCTTTCAAAAGTTAATCGATAGTTGGCTAATCTTTGAAATGGCTGCTTTGATTGATCAACATCTACATTTTACCGCCGATAAAAGGGATGTCGATATAGATTCGGTGTGACGTATTCCTCATGACTTACCTATGGAACAAAATAAGCCTTTCAGATGGATCTTACATCAGTCTTTCGCTGTCCAGACAGGCGCTTGATTCTGTCGAACGGAAGGAACTCCGCTGGACCAAGCGACTTATATATGTCGTGCGTTTTGATTTGCTTTGATTATATTAATATTGACTTACCTGTCAAGGCTTCAGTTTTTTCGTCATACTGATGTGGTTTCCTGACCGTTTTCTGTCGTTCCTCTGTTACCTTGTGCAGTGTTTTCTCTGATTTTAATACATGTTAAGCAGTAATAAACAAACAAACAAAAACCTTTGCCATAATTTTCGTTTCGATTGTCGTTTCCATTTTGTTTGCCCTCTATTCGAGAAACAAATCATTTCCAGAATATCAAAAATACAAAGGGGGTAGTCTGTGTAATGTTCGCTATTCAAATATGCAACTAGCAGATGTGCATTGTCTTCGAAAACGGTACGGACATTAGGCAAGCAAAAACGACTGTTAAAACCAAAACAATAGTACATGTATTCTGCGTTTCATGTTTGTAACCACATCTGGACGCGACAGCAACTATGCTTGTCTGTTATACTATGAACGACGTTGAATTTTGATCCAAACATCAGACCAATAAACATGTCAAAAACGCAGAACACAAAACTTAGTTTGTAGCCAAAACTACTATTTTCTGGTAAAAAGCTGAATCACACATAGAGTGGATCCGCTTAGGGAAAAAGGCCAAGTTACAGAAAGGAGCCAAGAGCCCATAAAGTAGGAATCAACGATAGAAACACTAACAAGGGTACTATTTCGGGTCCCAAATTCAGAAAATCGAAAACGCTTATGTAGACCCAGAGTGACCCTATTAGTTCTAAAAAAGTATCTCTGGCTGATGTGAAGCAGCGGGGGCAATTGTGTACGGTATATCATGTACTGTATGGAAACTGGGGTACAATGGTAGAGGTACTTACAGCAATAAACACCCGGATGTCCAGTATGTTATGCATACCGCACAACGTTACGGCTGGCTAAGCTTGTTTTGGTCTGGTGATTGTAAGTTTTTTCAGTTACAATCCAAAGCTGGCTTTTAAGCCATTTCAGCCCGATCAAACAATATCAAAGAAGACAAATATCAAGTCGCCCAAGTGTTTAAGAGAGCTAGTAATACATAAAAACGTTCCTGTGTTGCTTTTATAAGAAAGGATTTTGAATCCAAATATACTGGGCTTTGTGAAACAGAGAAAAATCTTCAAGGAGCTGAACTAGTGTTTAATATAATTTAGTTTTAGTGTTTGTTTTTATTGTTGAAGTAGGCTAACGGTAGAATTGGGCGAAAGATTTTATGAACTTATAAGTGAGATGTGAATCTCTTCCAGTAACTCCCGACGCTAGGGTGGCCTGAGAAATTTTCGCGCGCTGAAGTTCGCCAAGAAAACGCTTGAAGCAGCAGGTTTTTCAATGCTGCAGCACACTTTTGATGTAAGTTATTTCTCACACGTACTCGTGCGGACTCTATCTGCTGTGAAGAGTTTTGATTTTCAGTTTCCATGGCCCCCTCATCAAAAACTGAACCCTCCGCTTCGCCGTCCCAAGTACAGTTGGACACACTTGTTGAGGGGAGGAGGTTTCCCATTACCAAATGGACAACTAGATCATTTCGCCAACAAGGCTTAGTAAGGCTTTCGATCACCTTGACCATGCCATCGCACTTAAAAAAATAAGCGACATGGAAATTGATCCATGTGTTATGGATTTGCTAAGCGACTATTTACAGAGCCGGTTACAAGCGGTTGTGATAAACGGTACGATTTCTTCATTCAAAAAAGTCACCAGTCGGGTGCCTCAGGGGTCAGTTCAGGTTCCACTTATTTTTCTCTGTTTGATGTACGATATGCCCGACAGCTTGAAAAACGGCAGTAAGCTATTCGTCTTTGCTGACGACTTATGCATGAGAAGACCTGTACAGAATGCTGATGACGAGAAGCTTTTTCAAAACGATCTTGATTTACTTTCTGATAACGCCGAAGGAAACCAACTGTTATTCAATCCGAAGAAATCAGCTCACGTTATGTTTAGTCGTAAGAAAACTCAGCTGAACAAAGATATTTACTCGATAAAAGGCGAAGGGATTCCTGTTGTCGGTAGCACGAAGTACCTGGGGCCACATCTTGATCGACGTTTAACCTGGAAGGTCAACGCCGAAAACTTGTCTGGTCGTGTGCGCAAAAAGCTGCGGTATCTCAGTGCCTTGTTTCCCATGCAGGATCACGCTGCACGTAGAAAGCTGTATGACGTCCTTGTTAAACCGGTTCTTGACTGCAGCAGCAGTGTTGTCTTTCCACAGCAGAAAATGTTAATTCACTCGTTAGAGAAGTGTCAACAAAGGTTCCTAAAAACTGTACGTGTTGGCCCAGAATGTCCAGAGTATTCAGAGCTTATGAAACGATTCGGCTACGATTTCCTGTTGCTGAGTCGTATTAAACATTCCCTTTTTCTCATGTACAAGCTGCAATCCGGAATTGTCCCATATGGTGAACAGTTCTTTAACCCTATAAAGGCCGACTGGGCCAATTTGGCCTTGGGGAATACGAAACTAATTCCTGTTCGCAGAGCACGTTAATTTACCGTCTGTGTTTGGGTCGAATGCTTCTACCAGATGATTGTGATACTAGATCTGTCAAAGATCTTGAAGAAAACAGAAACGGAAGTGCATTCCCGATGCGGGCCAGATTGGCCCGGGATTTACCCACTTTAGGAAAGGTCATAATCTTTTCAGTTACATACAACCATTAGATACGAAATAATTTGTGGGAAGCTGTGTTACAGTGTATGAACTGGTCGCGGTGTATAAAGTGTTCAAACATGTGGCACAAGCGAAACAAAAAATGCGGAACTGGGATAGGTGTGAAATCCGTTTCTGGCTGGTTTGTGGTTTCCTTTCTCGTAAAAAATAAGACTACAGAGAGACACTGCGGCTGTACCAGATTTCATGCGCACTGACCATATGAATGCATAAACAGTCTCTTACCTCGCTAACGTGCAATGCAATACGGCACATACGAAAACACTTTCAGAATTCATTTCAAGTTCAACATCTTCGTTTTAAACTCTCTACCATCCTTGGATGCGAACGCTATACACCGCTTTGTTTTTATAATTGTTAACAACTGTCATAAATGCAATGCCGCCTAAAACTCGCCCCAAGAAGGACCAAAAACCATCAACAGTTGCATCCAGAAAGCCTCGCACAACGAAAAAGGCGCCGATCGCTCGGAAAAAACCGCAGAAAAAGCTGCCGCCTCCATGGAAAACAAAAAAGCAGCCACTGCTGTTGAAAGCACCGTCTCCAGTCCCATCGGAAGATGGTTCCGATGCCGGCGATTTTCCACTTGAAGACGTTGAATTACAGATGGAACCGGATGTTGAGTACGACTGCGCTGATGAAGAAAACGACCTTCTGTCTAGTGGATCCAAAGATGAAGACCATGTAGCCAACATCCCATCAAGCAGTAAGTAATATATTACACAGCTGTAAAATCATATTGTAAGGAGATACATAAATAAAATAAATAAATAAATACAGCTAATATGTGATGTGCTATTTAATGCTGGAATAATTGGAATATGATTATGCCTTTGATTACTTGATTTTTATTGTGTATTGATGTTTCATATCATACTGGTTTCAGAGATGTGTGTGATTTGTCTATTTGTGTATATTTATATTTATATCATTTACTATTTAGCATTATGTAACATTAAGCAGTGTAATATGTAACAATGTAACACAAATTCCGTACGAGTCCTGTACCCCAGTGCTTTCTCAGGAGTCTTTACATCCAGAAATGGCACTGAATGGAAAAAAGATCCTCCTCCGTCCAGCAGAACGAGAACACAAAACCTTATGAGTGGAACCCCCGGCACTGCCCCCCACGTCCGCCCGAAGCTTGAACATCCTGTGGACGCATTTAATCATTTCGTCACCGGAGACATGAAACGGCTTATAATTTTTTACACAAATCTGCAAGGCAACCGCGAAATTGCTAATTGGAAGGACATGGATATGACGGAATTCGATGCATTTCTGGGTATGTTGGCTGTGATTACCTTATCTCGCTACATGATAGTGATTCGTAATAAAAAACTTTTTTTATTCAGGTTAATGTTTTGTTTTGCTTTAGCGCGGGTCAGTAATTTACTTTAGAATTAGGATGTGATTATTCAAGAAAAATTAAGAATTCTGCCAGTCAGAATCACTAGCGTTTCCTTGTTATTAATCGTACCACAATACAAAAAAACGTAGTGCAGTGGCTCTGATGCTGCATTATGAGATTTTTTCGTAAAATAAATGTCTATCATTGTGTGCGTGTATTCACGATTATTTCTTTATTAATGTGTTCAATTAATATTATCAATTTCTGTAGGTTTGGTCATACTGCGCGGGGCTAACTGCGATACAAATCTTTCGGTTGACCATAACTGGAGTGAGTTTGATGGTCGACCAATTTATAAAGCTGTCATGTCCCGCCAGCGTTTCGAGGAAATCTTATCAGCGCTGCGCTTTGATGACAAGGAAACAAGGCCAGATCGAGTAAAAACCGATAAACTCGCCGCCATTCAGGAAGTACTAAACCTTTGGGTGCCAATAATTCAAACTGCATATATTCCTCGAGAAGACTTGACGGTTGATGAGCAGTTAGTGCATTGCAAAGTAAGGTGCGGCTTCCGACAGTATATCCCTAGTAAACCTCGCGGGAAATATGGCATCAAAATTTTAATGCTCTGTGACCAGACCGGATACTGCCTTAATTACCAGATATACACGGGAAAAGCGGCCGACGGCGTGCGTGAGGTCAATCAGGGCGAGAGGGTGGTACTTGATCTAGTTTCCATTTTGGGATTTAATTCTGGCCGAAATATCGTTTACGATAATTTTTTCACAAGCATCCCTCTAGCAGCGTCGTTGTGGGTGCAAAACTTGACCCTGGTCGGTACGCTCCGAAAAAATAAGGCCGAGATCCCTTTGGAGTTTTTGCCGAATAAAAATCGGGAGCTTTTTTCCAGCATATTTGGATTCAGAGATAATGCGACGTTAGTTTCATATGTTTCGAAGGCGCGAAAAGCTGTAGTTCTGCTAAGCACGTTGCGTCATGATTGCGAAGTCGAAGAGGAATCACACAAAGATGAAGAAAATAAGCAAAGAAAGCCTGAAATTATCCTGAAATATAATGCAGCAAAAGCCGGCGTTGATTTGTTGGATCAGACTATTAGTTACAGTAGTGTGAAGGACAAAACCAACAGGTGGACCTGAGTGTGGTTTTCCAATTTAATCGATGTGTCTCTGCATAATAGCTGGATTATTTTCAAGGACGTTCACCGGGACTGGAAACCTAAAAGCGGAAATCTCCGTAGAATTTTTATGCGGGAAATCGGCTGTTCTTTGGTGCTAATGCAACTGGAGAAGCGCAAATTGGTTAAAAGCTTGCAGCTGGAAATAA
Organism: Paramacrobiotus richtersi; assembly: GCA_034698045.1. NCBI lineage: Eukaryota > Metazoa > Tardigrada > Eutardigrada > Parachela > Macrobiotidae > Paramacrobiotus > Paramacrobiotus richtersi. The sequence goes on from JAQGAU010003652.1 coordinate 8,749, forward strand.
AGAAGTCGATTGATGATGTCATCTGCTACATAAAAAAATGTCCAACATTGCCCGGTGGGGTACAAAAACCGGAAACGAAGGGACCCCGTATGCGTTGCCGAGAATGCCTCGAGACCAATAAGAAGGAAACGATAACCACCAATTATTGCTGCAAATGTGGAGACGCAGTCTGTGGATCGCACTATCAGCCTTTATGTGGCAGTTGTTTGTGAGGTACAAAGTGTGTACGTGTGTGCATATGCGTGTTTATTTATAAGTTAAAAATTGTGCATTTCCCTAATTCGCTTGTTCATTTTTGTTGGTTTATATTGGTTTGGTACGTTCTACAGTTGTAATTTTTTTCAATGATTCATTCTGGTTGGATTTATATTCGAAGCGTAAATCTGCATGTGCTTTTGGATTACCATGATTAAAACGTACTGCAACAGTTAAAGTAATCTGCAAGTATAAATCAGGCGCCGTTAATAAATATCTGTCGTGTAAGTTGTCCTAGGACCGTAAAATCATTTACACTTTCACTTTCTCCCCTGAATCGGACTAAGGCACCCGGAGCAGTTACCCTAAATATACCTTCTCTCATTGCTTAACTCGGCCTACTTGGGCTGACCAAGCGAATGAGAGGGAAGGGGCCAAATTGGCCCGCTTGGCCGTTAACGGTATAGGAAACGGTTGGCCGTTAAAGAGTTAAGCTTCGCAAATTCGATACTGCCGCTTTGTTTGTTGCAGGCAATACTCGTCATGCAAGAGCTCTCAGTGAGCATCCGTTTACCGTGGAAACCGTTGGATATACATTCGCGGATGGAACCCGTGTGGTCGGTGATCGATCCTTTGCCATCCTGATGGGAGAATTGTGGAACGAGGTTTTGTTGCCAGATGAATCGTATTCAAGTTTGCAGACATTTAAGTCTGCGCTGAACTGTGCTGAATGGAAAGGTCTGCGTTGGACGAAGCGTTTTATCCATACTGAGCGTTTTTGTTTGATATAAACGTTTCCTGTTTTGGTGTTCTGAATTGTTAGTCTGTTACCCCGAGCAGTGTCTTTCACTGATTGTAATGGACGTTAAAACGCAATAAACAAACAACAAGCTTCCCAGATCTCGCCCGAGCAGATCAGCAGCATGTCCGCGAACCTTCCACGGCGAATCTGTCAACGCTACCACAGTTCCCAACGCTGTCATTCCGAAGGGATCGAAACGATAAAACAAGAAAAAAAGAGACCTTATCAGCACGGTTTCTGCGCTAGCTACTCGGCTATGAAAAGGGAATCAGACCTTCCGCACCCTTGGACCAGAAACCGACTTCTGCCCGAATAACGACGATACGGCACAAGTTCGTCGAATGGTGAAAACTTCTATTAAGGACGAGTAACTAGTGATCGGCTCGCTCCACGGCAGGGCATGCTACATCAACATGTTACATTTCAAACCTATCAAACAACATCATCATATGCAGAAATGAATGCTCTACAAAAGTCATATTTTAGTTCATTTTTAAGCATTCAAGTTCAAACGTTGTATGACTTTAAAGACAAAAATTTGAAGTGGAATTTCTAAGACTTTCGTTCAATTAAAAAATTATGCTGAAACGCTATCATGTCCGTAATGTTACGGCAAACTTAGTGATCGAAGGAATTATAAACCATTACCTTCATTAAAAATACCTTCATTAGAAAAAGTAAAAAATCAAAAACCAGTTAGGGGGGACAGTGTTGGGTGGCACCTGCTGTTTTTGGCCTGCTGTAACCGTTATTATTCAGATATCGAGATTTCGTCCGAGTAATAAGGTTATAATGTGAATATGTTAATTTAGAGAAGTTTCACTTATTTTGGCTATTTTTTTATGATTTGTTGTGCAATTAAAGTGGATTGTTTACGGCGCACGCTCAAAGTCCGAGCGAAATGACGGGTGCAAAGCCGGTACTGAGATGATACAACTGGCGTCGTATGTAAGAAGCGGCGGGCCGGCGGCAGTTCCACTGGCGGGAACGAGAGAAAGATTGAGCGAAAGGCAGCCATCGCTCTGTCTTCAGGCAGTGCTCTGCGTACATACCGAAACCAAGCGTCCATGCCGGCTGCGCTACGTAAAAGCGCCAAGAAAAGCAACGGAGTCAGATATATATCTGTTTTGAACGCTGGCCCCTTTTACCATACTTTAAAGTTAATTCTTTAGCTTTATGACAAAAAATGATACATTTAATCCGAAAATGGTTTTGTATAGAAGAAACAATGCTCTACACGATAGGCTAGATGCCCTTTTTTGAATTACTACTATTTACTCCTCCTTAATGAGTGTAATGCCAGAGGGGCTCTCTCCAGACTGCTACTCGCTTGAAGAGAGTGTCATAATTATTGGCGATGATGTTCTGACTAGTCCGAAGTCCGAGCATCCGGGTGCCCCTGAAGATTCTGCCTTCCCCCGTCCAGAGCAGGTTAGCTGTGGGGTACGAGGGGGAGCGGACATTGTTGTGCAGTCAGAACGGCGGTATCTGGACGACGAGCGTGATGGGATTTGAATAATGTTTAACGTGGATTTTTGTACTGATTTTAACATGATATGCCGAGATGTGATGTTAAAAGTTGTCCAAGGGGGGTTTCCGGATACGTACCCCTTTGTGTGGAGTGCATACACAGCGCTCTTTATTCTATCACGTGGACATGGTGGTCATCGGCTGTCATCGGCCTCCGGCATACAGCATAGCGATCCCTTTGGTCCGTTTTTATACTGCATAACTGCGCAGTTAATGGTGTAAGCCTCAAGTCGGAGCTTGGAGTGTGATTTATCGATGATGGAACAATCATAGGCAATGTAAAGGAGTCTGAAGAAGATTTACGCTCCATTATCGAAGCTGGATCCGCTGTCGGACTGGAACTGCATGCCAGGAAGTGTGCGGTGGTTGGTTTTGGCGGCAATATTGACCAACGCGATGAGATCGGGACCAGGCTCCATACAGTCACACAGGGTAACAGAAAGCCGTCTTGCAACGTGTTTTAGGTCAATCGTCGATAGCTAGTGCTCACCATGCCTCTTACCTCCTTCGTCATTGTTTAGCCATTCCCAAGCTTACGTATACTCTCCAGTGCAGTCCCTGTTGGAAAGCCGCCACTATTGGATATGTTGGCGAATCGAGCCACACAGATGATTGAGGTGCTTGAAGCAAATCTCCATAACCATCATGCAGAGAGCAACAAAGTCGATGCCGTCACGGCGAGGCATAATTTAAAGCGGGATGCTGCGGAATATGCATTGATTCACCACGCTAGTTTTTAAAAATGGTAACGAGAGATCTCCGCGAGTAGGTCGTTGACGCGTTGCCGTCCTGTAGCTCCAATCAGAAGACCACTCAACGACAGCGTGAAATAACCAGCGTACCGATAGCCAATCCACAGAATCTAGCTGATATTGGCGGAGTGGCCTATTCGCGAGAAGAAGACTTCCTGCTGCACGACAACGAAAACGATGACGGAGTACGGACGGTACGAAAACGATGACGGGTGGTCACGCAGAACGGGGTCAACATGCGGCAAAAACCTTTATCTTATATTTCTGGTTGGAGCTGCTATCGCCAAGTAAAAACTGATAAACAGCGGTCAATGAACAGACTGGTAGTGGTTGAAACCAGATACACGGGTATCCGTTCCAGTAGAGCGATCAAACAGTAAAGTTCGACATCTGGTCCGTAAGGCTCGTAATTGCAGAAGTAGCACAGGCACTTCTTGCTTCCATCAAGCCGCTTACGCACCTGACGGCCTGCAAGGTCTTTCCAGACTTGCACCGGTTTGATGTAAGAAGGACGGCCGCGTGGTTTCGCTGGCTGTTCACCGGGTGGTATCTAGATATGGCATGATCGATACACCGTTTCTTTCCACAGAAACAATCGGTTAACAGTAACAAAATTCTGGAAAGTTGAATTTCAGTCAGCAAGTGCCGCATCGGTGGTTGCCTTGCAGAAACGCAGCAACACAGCAACACAGCAGCACTTATATTTATGGCCGTTCCCCTACAGAAACACCGAAACATCGAAACACAGCAACATTTATAATTCTGGCCATTTCCCTACAGAAACACCGAAACAT
>JAQGAU010003653.1:0-12820 GCA_034698045.1 Paramacrobiotus richtersi
GTGTGGATGTCGTGATTATTGGGCGGAATTTTGTTAAGGATGATAGTAAGATTTGGATTATGGAGAAGAGCGAAGGTGAATACTTGTGCACTGTACAGGTCATATCAACTGGATTTCGATAGCTAATTTTTGCGCTTACGTTAAATTTTATATATATTTTTTTTGTTAAATTTTTTGTTAAATAATTTTGGGTAAATCTTACTCCATAGTCCATAATAATGTGAAATAATGGCAATATAATAATAAAATTAATTTTATAATTGGAATTATAAGCTTTTTTACTTTTATTTTTGTCAGTTTTTGATGAGAGGCCGATTGTTATTTTTCTGTTCTTTATTTGTGTTATCTTTCGTTTTTTCATCAGGTATGAAAAAGTTAAGAATTCGTCATAATATGTACAACCGGAAGTAACGTAAATATAAAATGTTATAAGCAAATGAACTAACAATTGTAAGAGGAAATTGATAAAAAAGTCTGAACTTGCCATTCGCAATGAAAATCGATAAAACTTCGTAATTTTGAAGCAAAAATCGGCATAATATGTTTCAGTTCTCAGATATAACGTTGTATAATTGTATTGTTTCGGTGTACAGATGAGGGAGTGGTCTGGGAGCGTGAAGTGCCGTTGTTAATGGAAAATTTCAACCAAGTCCACTTGGTGGGCTCCATCCCTCCCTACAAAGATCTCACCATCACCAAACCCGTCGAGAACATTTGTCTGGTGGTCCGGAATAAGGGCGGCAAGCAGAGTGAAATCCAGGCGTTTCGATACACCCCAGGTACGTGACTAACGCTTCCGACGAGTTTCGTGTATTTTTTGATCAAAATTTCTCATTAACTGCGTCGAGTAGACGTTCGTCATTGACTTTTAATTGCGGACGTTGTCACGTGGGCGACATTTGGGTTTATTTGCTGATCGTGCGGATTTTTGGGTTTGTGGAAAAAAACGCAGACTATTTTTAGCGATCGGCTGTCTGGTAACTGGTTTTTGGCGGCGGTGCCAAAAATATGCGATAAATATGTTTGTGAACGATGTGCACAGTTCAGCGAAACGTTTGCGCATTCCGGCAGTCAGCGGCATAAACATGTTGTTGTCGGTCGCCAGCGGAAGAGGATTCTAGGCCGTTGTACACGTGCCGGGCGTGTTGTAAAGCGATACATTAAATACGGGTTGTATTGCTCTGTATAGTGAGTTGTTGTGAGGTTGTTGTTGAACCTGAATGGAGGTCGTTTGTGTCAGTGAGCTGGGTCGCATGTAGGTTCATATTGAGCAGGAACTTACCGCATGATGTTTCTCACGCTAAGTCAGACACCGGTGGGTTGCCGGACGTGGGGCTATTGTTAAATCGGCGGGAAAAAAGTGTGGTTGTTTCATCGATTTGCACTGCACGATCGAATATAAAACTAATCAAGTTTTTGCTTCGGCTTCTTCAGTTGTTAAGCTTGTAAAGAAGTTGGTATCTATCTTAGAACCTATGTTGTTGAAAATTTGTTTGGATACGAAGAGTAGGCTCGGAAAACTGATGATTTGTCAGAAATTGAACTGCGAGTGGCGTTGCAGATGAATCCATCATGCGGCACTTTTCACGGTCCCGCTCCGTCCCGGGTCCGGTACCCGCGCCCCTCAACCTGGCCTCGTCTTCCTCCTCGATGAGCAGCGCCTCCCTGGCCTCACTGGAGTCAAAGGAATCGGTCTGCACCACCCCCACACCCTATCAGCACCAGAATGGCCTGGTCCATTCGCCCCCGGTCCGCCCGGCTGCCACCGCAACCCCCCTGCCCACACCGCCGTCCGGCAGTGCCCTCAACTCATTCCAGTACTGTATTCAGTTGCCCGGGTCGAATCAGCCCATTTTCATTACAATCCCCCAGACGACCGGGCATGGCACGGTGACGACGGAGACGACGTACCATAATGTCCAGTCGGGACGTGCTGGTAAGTGAGAAAGGAGGATTGGTAGTGAATTGTTGTGCTTCAATATTTTAAAGGCAAATTTTCGTGCAAATTCCCTTGGGAAGTGTGAGTTCGTCCTCAAATACTGGAGCCATAGCAGAAAATGTTTTCAATAACAAAGAATGTTTTATTCTTTATTCTGTTGCTTTTAATTTCCGGTGAAACATTTTATAAATGGCAGGCAGAAAAGTGTAGTTTTAACTGATTATTGTGGAAGTTTTTTTTGAGTTTATGGAAATTTCGAATAACATGTTATATTATATCGTACTGAACTTATCCGAATGATCGTTTTCATAGTTTGATCAACCAACGTCTTCCAGTTACTTTATACTGTGTGCTGTAATCGGGTGGGAATGTTTTTCCCCCCTGTAATGTCAGAAAAGTATACTAGATACGAAAACTTATCATAATCATAAAATTTACTGTCCGGATTAACAGGACAGGAAGTTCTGAATTCTATTCACTGGCATCTCTTGTAACTTGTCCTTGATGTAGGTACCGCCCCTACCTCCGCGGTCCACTCCGCCACCCACTCCCCACCCAGCCACACCAACCACCACCACAACAGCAACGTCATCACGGTCGATCTCAGCCAGCTCCCGATGCACACCAACGACCCGATGCTGAGCACCGCCTGTGCCCAATCCCCGCCCAGCTTCTACACGGACCCCATGACGGGCATGTCGCCGGGGATGGGGGACAATGGGACGGCCATGAGTGATGAGGATCTGTTCAATGAACTCCTCCGGGATATTCTGGGGCCGTCGGATGACGCGGAGATGTGCGGATTGGGGGATAGTACGGAGCAAGCGGCCATGGCGGCCGCGTCGTCATTAAGTGCGTTGGATATTAACTATAACGGGCAGTACCGGAATGCCGGGCATCGGGAAGGGAAACCGTACTGAAAACCCAACTTTTCATGAAAGTTGGGATTGTGAAACCCGGTTTGGTGGAGATACCGGTGTGTGTGCGTATATCGTGCATTTCTTTGATAACACAGAGGAAGAGTGGATTTATTTTGCTTTTTTTGGAGGATTATTTACTGGATGTTTTTTTTGTTGGAGAGATGGTTTAACATGTTCTTACGGTTGGAAACTGGGTTGTGATGATTTAAGGTTTTGAAAAAACGTTTAGTTTTCTTCTCTCTTTTCGGCGGTTGTTTGTTTGTGCGGTTCAGATTCTTAAACTTACTGCGGACTTGTTGTTATATGCACGGAGTGGTTGTATTGTGTGGTCTTGTGAGGTATTTTTTGCATTAGAATGGTCATGTTTACTCAGTGCGATTGCTTCTGCAATGCAGCGGTTAAGCAGTTTGTGAAATGGGTCATAAAAAAATGATTCTGCATCAGCAATATTGTCCGATTTAGCACAGAATGTTTGACCGAACCGTATTTAAAAACGTTACTCAGTTTCAAGTCAGTAATTCACTTTTTTCGAGATATTTATGACTTTTGGAAGAAACAAACTGGTTAGCTGTCTACTGTCTTTTGCTTTCGCAATATAATCGAATCCGTTATGATTTTCTCATTGATTTCAGAGTTTTATTCGAGATTTTTCCAGTTTACTAGAAACTGTTTTATGATTAATTTTCTGCCGTAATTCATGTGCATTGAAGAAACAAACAGTCAGCAGCGAACATTAAATGACAAATAATTATAGTGATACCTCAGCTACTCGTACAAAATATATGGAGCAAACACGAACACAAGCGAACATGGATCAGAGCGGAATGTTCATTTTTGACACGAATGGAGGCATGCTGTTCAGTTCCTCCTGGAACGCTTCCCACCACTCCTGCATCTCCCGGAGTTCCTGTCTTTGTCGCTCAGATGTCTTGTGGAGTTCACGAAACTAGAAAACGATAATTTTAATTATCTGAAGAAGCTGAAACTATCTACAGCAGTCAAACACTCTCTAATACCATATTCGATCGTAAATTCATAATTTATAAATTAGTATTACAAATTTTTACACACTTCGACATCATACTGCTTCAACCAGCGACGAGAACGTTTCAGATATTCCTCAGGTGACAGTTTGCGAGTTACTCGTCGGGAAGCTGCACGGGTCTTTTTCTTTCGCGACACGCCGCGGGATGCCATACTGAGGAACAATCAAGGTCCGAGGAAACCTACCGCCTACGGAAACAGCAGGAGTGCAAGAGAAACCAATACCGTACCGAGAAAACACTATAAAACATCAAACAAACTGCGAACGATTAGAATATATCAAGCTAAAGTTTTATATTATAATATTATTAAATATCATGTCAGTAACATCGTAACATGTTACATGTGAACTGTGAAGGACTTTCCAGAACGAAGATTAAAGGCACGCCAGAACTTACCTTCCCAGAACACGAGGGAGCTTCTGCTGTCAGACAACTGGTTCAGTACGCGCCTCTCGTCCCATACAGTGCACAAGGAAAAAAAACAAGGTCCGCCGAGGTTATCCCAAATCCAAAGAACAGTAGAACACAGATGTAGAATTTTCTGGTTTTCAACGTCTCACAAGTCAGTAACTGTTATAAAAACATGAACCAAGCTGCATTCGATCTGGCGAAACTGATTAATACCGTTTGCATGGCAGGCTGTCTGTCACAGAGCGCCATAAACAGAATTCGGGTCAGTGCGGTAGGTTCAGCCCACCGATCGTAGTATTCTGCAGCCGACCGCCCTGAGATGCCAACCAGAGAACCGCCTCATCAGAGCCCTGTTTTGGCACGTTCTGGTCTGCACAGAGCACGGGTCACAAATTAGCGCCGCTTTGGTTGACTTGTAAAGTTGTACGTGACATTACGTCATTTTGGAAACTGAAAATCTCACCCAGTTGACCTGACATACCCCGGTTTACAGAAAGGTACCTCTTGTCACCCGATAAAACTTCGCACTTTTTCATTCATATTGATCGCCATAGATGTCGGTATTTACATTTAGCACTTTTTTCGCACAACGTTAACAAGCAGCGGCAACAACAGCAATCTGCCTCCTGATATCCCCGCGTTGTCGTTTTTCGAGAGTCAACTAGTTCATTCGCGTTAGAGCGATTATCCCACGCCGCGGAATAGTTTAAGTACGTTGAATCTCTCATGGAGGAAGACGCTTTGCACCTAATAAGCGTTGTTTGTACATTCCCAGGTATGGCGAACCGCCCTGAGAAACGGATTACTCGCTCCAAGACCACCATCCCTCGAGATCTGGAAGAAGCCTGCACGCGAATTCGCCATAAAGACGAAGTGATAGAGGCACTGGAAAAACAGATGAGCGGTTTCGTTTCGTTTGTAGGGTATACAAGCATCGGAGATTTTCGGTTCGGGCAGCCCCTCTTCAGGGGTAAGGGGGAGGGTGGGATACGAAGGACGCCTTCCGTAGAACGAATGTGTTAAAGTTTTGATTGGAGCCATCTACGATGCATTTCCTGTTTTTTAGGATGCAAGAACGCGCGTAAAAGTGGAAGCTACGCGTTCGGACCTGAAGGAAGTACAAACGTTCTTCAGTGCGTCCAAGACCACCAATGCTGGCCTGCGAGTGAAACTGAATGACCTGAAGACGGAAGTGGAAACCCTGGGGGGCACCGTCAAGGCGAAAGAAGAGATTGTGAAGGCGCGCGACACGAAGATCCAGCAGCTGGAGATGGACAAGGCTTATCTGCAGGAGACTGTGGCAGCAAGAAACACCACAGTTCAACAGCTGGAAGCAAACAATGCTAATCTCCAGGAGGTGATCGACAACAACAACAGCAGCAGCGTGGCTAACTCCACTGCGCCGCCCGATCTAAAAGATGAGCTGGAGAAGCTCGCCAGAACAGTAACGGTTGACGCGAAATTCGTGGCGGACAAACTTCGTTATCTGGCGAAATAACAGTGTTTTTCCGAAATAACGCCGAATTTTCTCGGTATTAAAATTACAGTGAGTTTGTCGGTACGGTCACAGTTCTGAATAAAGGTGATTTTTCACTCACAGAAACTGCGCGCATATAAAGCAAGTGTAACATTCGGTCAGAATCGCAGACCGGTCAGTACTGATGCCACATTCTGTCTTTCACGGAAATCAGGGTTTCTCAAGCTTAAACGAAAACTGCGCCTTGACAAGAAACTGCACGCATTCCGTTCTTCAGTATCAACCTTTCACAACTATTAATTACGGAAAAACATATGGAATGTGAAAAAACAATCACAGAAACAACTCGCTCAAACACAGTTATCAACAACAGAAATGCATTTCTTGTGTTAATATCATAAAAGTGCCATTCCACGAATCCTCCACCGGATGCTGTTTTTCCGTCACAAACATTCCCGAAAATCAATCCACTTGCAGAGCTCGGAGTTTTTCTGCTGCCTGTATAAAAACGCAAAAACAACTCACAAATCATCACAAACAAATCCAACTTTGTATCATAAAGCACATTTTGCAAGAATTCAACAAAGTACACACTGAAAAGTACACATTTGAAAATTCATATCGTTTTAAAAGCTGAGATATTTCTCCGTCTTATCATCTGCCGGCAATGGGAAATTCATCAGACTATTGTGTAATATTTCGTAATCTCTCACCTGCTCGGGTGTAATGTCCCGCTGTGGACAGGCCAACAACTCGAAACCCACCATAAATTTCTGGATAGTGGCCGAGCGTAGTAAAGGCGGATAAAACACCGCATGCAGCTGCCAGTGTTCCATAGACTGCTGTAAAAACTCGCCGGTCGGAGCACCTAAACGAAATTCAGTGCACAATTACCAATAAAAGGTTCGCAACGCCAACGACAATGGTTATAAGATCAGCACGTGCCATCGGTGTAGTTCCGACCTTTCAATACAGACAGATCGTGACCCGACGGAAAAAAATTAATAGTGCGATGATTGCCATAACCAGCCGTCAGCAACGATTTCAAAAAGAGCTCAAAATGCACAAGAAAACAAGCTAATTTGGATAGCTATGTACGTAGAAAGCAGAGAAACGATCACATTAGCACATGGTCACAGCGAATTTTAATCAAACTGTAAAAATTATATTAACAAACGTAGAATAATCTATTTTAACCGTGCTGCTGCTTCACATGTCGCCAAATGTTCTTATCTGATAAATCTGGTACCAAATGCGTTCACCTCAAGTATTAGCAAATCGTAGTCTAATGGCTCGAAAAGCCCAGAAACAACAGCCAAATCGGTGCGGTGTATTCCGTCAGTTTACTAGGAAAACGTGAAAAAAATCCGCTACACATTGGTATTTTTATAGTCTCATTGTTGACCTTTTGGTTCCATGCCGGTAATTTACAAAATAACGCAATCCCTGTCCAGATTATGTAAAAAGCTATCAATATAATTTGACGTACTCACCATGCCAGCCCATGGAATACGGAAACGACACATCGAACAATCGATCATATTTCTGCAGCAGTATTTTCATGCACGCTGCGAGATCTGCAAAATTACAACAGCCGGATCAAACTGAGAAAAGGTGACAAACAGCAATAAACAAGGACAAAAACCATGCACGAAAAAACACTTTTTTTCCATCTCGAAACAAGGCTGAATAAATTTCTGTACAAAAAATATTAAAAAATAAAAACGGCAGTTAAAAGGTATATTTGCAGTTTCATAAAGGGTGACTGCACAAAATAATTAATATCGTTATTCGACTATTTTTAATGGGGATACTGTCCGTGAAGCTTATTGTTCGACACGCAATGAACGCATTATTATGTTTATTTACCGTTAGAAACTTGTAGAAAATCAAGACTTTACAGTTCTAAAGCAAGAACAATCTAGTTACAATTTTCTTGTCTCTACCTATTCGTTGCAAGAAACAAAAATCCTTAAAAAGCGCCTGTAATGGATGGGTCCTAAGAACTGAACACAAACCTGTCCGTTCATCCTCTTGGACATCTGACAGTCTCAAAATATGACGTTTGGGAATAATCATGGTTTCATATGGCCACACAGCCCAAAACGGCACGAGTGCAACCCACTGCGCGGTTTCCACGACGATGCGCTCCTGTCGGAAAACGGGAAGATTGAATAATCAGCTAAAAGCCGGCATTTATAATTTATAAATGAAAATCCAAAAATGTAACACAAAACATAAATAATGAAAAATAATTAATTAAATAATAAAATTATGACAAGGAACGGGACATGTCGTACTAATTCAGGAATAATACGGAAAGGCACAAACCAGCAAAAAAGTTGTCAAACTGGCCTTAAAATTCAGATCCAGAAAGAAAAAATGCAATATTTCGAAAAAAACTTGTCTAAAATTCTGCATTCACACATGATATAAATTTTTAAAAGAGGAGAAAGTGCGTAAGAAATAGGGAAAAAATCACACTTGCAGGTCCTGTACATAATATCGTAATAGTGCTAATTTGCAACGATTTAGAATGGAATAATCGGCGAAATGTAAAAACAAGCATTGTTTGATTACCGGAAATTCTACCATTTGCTTAGTATACAAATCAGTTCATCAAAATGCAAAGTAATGACTGCAGTTTCAAGCAGATGTTATGAAAATTTGCATGATCTTTTTTTCGGAAAATTTTTCGTTGATTTTCTAATTTCCTGAATATTAGCTCAATATTAAGGAGAAAAACACAAACTGATACATACCTTCTTTTCCAGCTCTTTCTGCATATAATTACAGAGCAACGAAACGGAATGTTTTCTATAATACTCCGACTGGTGGTGATCCTTTTTGGCCGGCTCATTGGGGAGAAAATTGGTTGTCCAAATCTGAACACACATTAGACGGGTTCCATTCAGTCGCACTGCATTTATGGAACGTTTTCGGGTAAATCTACCTGACAGTGGGGATGCGGATTGGAGCAACCCATAATTTCTCCACGATTCTCGAAAATCTGCCAAAACACACGCCATGGTGTCACGCATATACATAATGCAGTATATAATTATTGTACGATTATGTGCAGCGATCGTATTATACAGAATACAGATCGATCAAATATTATACAGAAATCGTTAAAATATTTTTATATAATTGCCCATAAACTTTTTACTGTAAGAGCCATTATTAAATTAAAGTTTTTCCACTAGCAGTGTTTTGGACGCCTTAAACATGTTTAAAATATGTATAAAAAATATGTATAAAAAAAAATACCACTAGCTGCATAAAAATCATGTAATCATTGTATAGCAGTATTAGTATGCAGAAACATCCACGCGGTGCACATTTCACAACGATAGTGGCTACAAGTCGTTTTTGAGCTGCTTAACGTTTTGCTTACCTGTACCCAGGTGTAAGTTTTGCCCAGTTCCACCAGCTGCGCAATCCAAGCGTCAATGACACGGCGAATTTCCGGTACCGTCATTCTGGCTAATGTGGTGTCGGAGCGAGGATGAAAGCACATGACACGACAAGTTCCCTGCGCCGACGCGCACTGGAACAGTTCATCGCCATTATCATCTGGAACGAGAATACGGACGTAAAAATATATTACTAAAGTTTCACATTGTTTTATTGTTTTAACTGTAATTAAATTTAAACTTTAAATTTTAATTTGACTGTAATTTTTAATTTCTATTTTGCTGCGCTGTATCACAGATTTTTACTTTTTATTTATGTTGTTTTTGTACACAGAAGAAGTACCTGTACCTTTTATCTGTCTGGAAAACAAGAAAAAAAATCGAAAAAGGATTAAATTTTACGGATGAAAAGGAAAACGGGGTTTTTTTGTACTTACAGATTACACACCTGGCTTAGGAGTGGTTTGCATCAAGGCAGGGAAATCATTGGTAAACACGAACGTCGACGAATAATCCGGATTGATCTAAAAAAATTATTCGAATAAAGAATTTCTTTCCAACGGTTTAAAAAAAAGGCATAAAAAAATCACAACGAAGTGCGATCAGCATATCAGAATACATTACTAAGCAAATTAAAATTAGGCATTGGGCGTTTTAGGCATTTAGGCAAACTAGGCATTTAAATTCCGACTAGGATAAAACTAAAATAACCGAAATAACCTAATGGGAAATGTGCAACAAGTGTCAGATCAACCCTTACGTCGCCATTTGGACGAGTCGCGCCAGGACACAGTGGATTGGATGTCGGGGTCTGGGCCGTCACACTCTGACTGGGTTTGTCGACTTTACCCTGCCAGGGACGCTTCATGCGGTGGGGCGACACGAGGACCCATTCGCCCGTTAATGGGTTGTACCGTCGATGGGGATGCTCTACAAATACACAGCTGATAAAATGCCACAATCAGGCGAGAAAATGCACCAAGCTGAGTGCTCCGTTTACGAGATACGGCTGATTGACGGCGTACCAGACGTCGAGAAAGCAGGTGTTTCCATGTTGATCCGGATCTGTGTTCAACAATAATAATGCAGATGGTATGAACAATAAATGGTCCAGATTGTTAGAACCAAATGCGGCCGATATCATGCGACGACTTCGAACAAACGAAAAGAAGAATTCATGCAATGTTGGGCTCGTTTTTACGAAGGCGGGTGCAGGTGTGTTTCGCTGTGGTTCATGGCAGCCACCGTGGTTCGCTTACGGAGTGTAAAGACACTGCCCCCAATGAGCGATTCTCTACCAGCTGATCTGTGAGCTTTGACTTGCTCGCTTTTCTGATTTCAACATTAATTTGCTTGTCATCTCCGGTGGGTTTGTGCAATTCACTGCGCGTCCCGCTAATTTCCGCCGTGTTCACCGATATGGCTGCCTCCTGTTTCGCCTTTCTCGGCCCTTTCGAAGCGTTGTTTGCCTGTATCGGAACGCTTATTGTGCTGACATGCGTAATCAGTACTTTGTATTACTTTGGGAAAAACATCTACGTGTTCTTCCTCGCTGAACGGCTTGTCCACACCGTAGATTTCAAGAATCTTGGAGAATGGGCTGGTAAGTTCACACTTTCACAAGCTCGTATTCTAGAGGTGTTGAGTTTGTTTTTCGTAGTTGTAACGGGAGCGACGGATGGGATTGGAAAGGGATACGCTTTGGATGTGAGTCGCTTTTTTTATGATTTACCATTTTCTGTACTTCTCTGTTCACGAATTTCGGTACTAGCTGTGCTGTTATCAGCGTTTTGATGGAAAATTATTTTAGACTTGCAGGTAAAGTTCAGTAAATGAGTTGTGTGGTGTATTCTAGTTGGCAAGACGAGGCTGCAATATTATCCTTATCAGCCGAACGGAAGATAAGCTGCGTAATGTTGCCAAAGAAATCAGTAAGTTCTTTCTCGTTAATTCCTCCCTAAACATTACAGCAGTCTTTTCTTTTGTCAGCATCAAAGCATAACGTTCGCACCCGCATCGTTGTGGCTGATTTTGCATCGGACGAAAGCATCTATGACAAAATCAAATCCGAACTGGAAGGACTGGAAATCGGAGTGCTGAGTAATGCATCTCGACAACACTTGAGAATATAATTATCATGATCAGTTGAAAAAAATGCCCATCTGATTTTCAGTTAACAATGTGGGTGTTAGTTCTCCGTATCCCGAATTCTTCCACCGCATGGCCGGCGGTGAGGAGATGATGCTGCGAATGATCCGTGTGAACTGTGTGGCGCAGACTCTGGTGAGTTCACGTTTTGGGCTTCTATGTATGATTTACATGAGTCGCTCAACGACAACAATGCTGCTATCACAGAAACGTACGAGGTCCTCGTACTGTGTTTATTCCTTAATCACAATAGCCTCGCTGACGCACAAAAACATCTACGCATTTTGAAACGTTAAATGTTAAAAGGTCACAGTCTAATCTCGTTCATTCAAAACTGCATCGGCATTGCTTTTGACAATAGCAACAGAAACACGCTGTTTTAAAACTGATCCAGAGCGTGCATTTCTCGAAACGTTTACGACCTTCACAGAAACTGCACTTTGTCATAAAAAGTGCTCGCTGCTGATTATTTACAAGTGATTGGGTTGTTTTAGATGACCAGGATTGTCCTACCGCAAATGCTTACTCGAAAGAAAGGTGTTATCGTGCATTTATCCTCCGGCGCCGGAAGTGAACCTATCCCTCTTGTGGCCGAATATTCTGCTACGAAAGCGTTTAATGATTTTCTGGGGCAAGCATTGCAGCACGAGTACGCAGACCAGGGCATTATTTCACAGGTAAAAATGTGAAACAAATAAATGCGGAATACAGCTTGCCTGAAAAGCGTCGCATATTTGGTTGCAGGTGGTCATGCCTCATTATGTGGCCACCAATATGTCCGGAATGAAAGAGACCAATTTGTTTATCCTGGAAGCCAACAGTTATGCCAGAAGCTGTCTGAACAGCGTAGGATTCTTCTCTCGCACCAACGGTCACCCTTCGCATAACCTACAGGTTGGTACTGGTAATGTTATTCTGTTGTGCGTACGTTGAAGAGAAACCATTTCTGTTACTCCACACTAATTTATGCACAAGCATTTCTGCCACCTACTGTGTAAACTTTATGTTACTCATTCGATTGTAATATTTTTGCTCCGCCGACCTGTGCATGAACACTGACATGTGAGAAACAAAATTAGTAGCTACACAGTAAAAAAACAAAAACGCATCTTACATATGCAGTGATGTATCAAACTCCATAAAAAAGTCAGGTTAAGAGAAACGTCATTACTTTTGATGGAAATCGTAGAAGAATAAAAATGTCAGTGGCAGATATGCGTGCTGGTTTTGTTTAAAGCTTTTATCGCTCTGCACTTCTGGATATGCGGAACTTGCGTACGCGGTGGCAGAAATGCTTGTGCGTAAAGTGTGAGTGGCAAAAATGGCTTTCTCTCCGAAGTATGTACATACCGTACGTACAGGTACAGGCACACACAGGCACGTAAAAAACAGCAGGCACACAGCTATTTGCCAGCAAAATTGAGCCACCCCGACTCACCCCCCATGTTATCTCGCCCCCATTG
>JAQGAU010003654.1:0-12814 GCA_034698045.1 Paramacrobiotus richtersi
GCGTTGCCCACGCAGCACCCCCTTCCGGTGGTCGTGCACGTCCGGCTGTACCACGAGACTCCGCGGTCGAGCCGGGGGTGGCCAATGTCCCAAACATTCTCGCCGGCGTGTCTCGAATTCGTGCGCTAATGTCTGGATACCGTGAATGAATCTTACCAAGTTACCAACAACCTTGATTTCCCATATATAATCATTCTGCAGATACATTGACCTTTCTAACCCCAGTCATCTGCGAATCCGCCTTGCTCGACTTGCGCACACCCGTACATGTACCGAGGCCTTTATCGATTTTTCGGCGTGTAGTGGTAGTCTGCTCATACGACTATAGGAAGCTCACAACAGACGTCGTTATTCGTGCGCGAATTGTTACGGCTGTATTAAAGCGTCTGTTTCTAGTATCAATCATCTGCGTCGGCGGTTCACAATTCCACCGTAGAAAAAAGTGAATCGATACTAAAAAGACTTAACATAGAGTATTGATCTTGCGTCGAAGGGTTTGCTAATTGCTGCTCAAAGAGCAGTGCTTATTATATCTTCGCAATACAGGAGATGCTTACTTCATTGTTTTGCCAACCCAAGTAAGATCAATAATACCAAGATGCAGGTACTTAAACCGTGTAAGTCATAAATGCTCGCGTCATGCAACACAGTCTTGTGTTCGTCGAGTTGTCAACAGTGTGTTAGTCACGGTTGTATGCTTCAGG
Source organism: Paramacrobiotus richtersi (assembly GCA_034698045.1). Taxonomy (NCBI): domain Eukaryota; kingdom Metazoa; phylum Tardigrada; class Eutardigrada; order Parachela; family Macrobiotidae; genus Paramacrobiotus; species Paramacrobiotus richtersi. The sequence continues at coordinate 705 of JAQGAU010003654.1, forward strand.
TACGTGTTAACGTGCACCATCGGTGTCCAGAGTACCCAGGTGAGCATGTACACAGAGTGCATCGCTTTACCCATAATTCCCTCAGCATTTCTAAACTGGAAACGACATCGATTTTCTAAATCAGTTTGTAGTTAATAATGCCAGGGCCTAAAATAGTGTCAATTATTTGACACTTGTGTCAATCTTTAAAAATATTTGTCAATCTTTAAACCAAAAAGTGTCAATCTTTTAATCGTTCAAAAATGCAAAGAAAAATATAGAGGGGTCTTTTAACTGCCGGCCGGGCCAAGCCAGAAATGGTTTTTTATGTTTGTTGCGCCAATTTGCGTATCTCGTACCGGCTTGATACAGACGCACTGACGCAGTGTTACTGCGACACGGATGTATGCGTACGTAACAGCAAAGCCATAACGACCAGACAGCGTTTTTGCGCTGTCCATTCATCGGCATTCGGATTTTTCTCTAAATCTCATACTTTACACGGTAGCGTATTGTACGGCGCCTGTCTTTCACCAGGCCTGTCTGCTTACACGGTAAATCTGCAGATTTTTACAAAACAAGGGTTCTAATTGACTTGAAGCTGGAAGAGGTCTGAAGTTTTCGCGCTTCGGCCGAATTTCTTATCCCATCCAATGACTACGCTAAGTCATGGGATTTAGCTTGAATCATGTAATTAAATGAACTTTCAGAACAAAAAAAAGCCAAAAGCAATAAAAATTTTCGCGCTTCGCGCGATGCTTGTGCTAAACATCTTTGCGCTGCGCGCAGAACTTTCCGAAAACAATGGTTTGCAATTCCTTCCTCCTCTCTGGCGTTCGGTATAGATTGGCCACTAAATCAAGTCTTTCAAAGGTCGCGCACAAAAGAGGTAAATATCGTGAGTGCACACGAAGCCGGTGAGAAAGCGCTTTATAACATTCCCACCCCCCAGGGTAGACTTCCACCTTCCGCCCTGGGGGGGGGACGAAACACCTCCCCCCCAGGGGGGCGTCAATCATTAACTTTTGGCTATTTTAGGCCCTGAATAATGCATATCGATTCTGGTTAGATTGCCGCCTCGGTTTCCAGTCTTGCTTGCTGGACCCATCCAGTGCACCATTCTGTTATACATACCCAGCACAGCTTTGCTTGTTTCCTATATTCGCTTTCACATATTTATTTACCATGGAGGGTGACACACTGTTCTATCGTTTCGTGACATTGTGTGCTGCTCTTGCGATTGCTGTTGTTCTCAGCACGATTGCTGACAGAGATGGTACTTTTACCCGGGCGTTCATAGCGTCCCTAACGTTGACCAATATTGAAAGCGCTGCTATACTGAAGATCTCTGGAGCTTGCAGTCTGTTCATTGGATTAGCGCTGTTCCCCTTGAATGCAGCTGGTAAGTGCTACATGCCGTGGCTAACAGTTACAACAGACTCACAGAAAACCGTTTTTCTTTGCAGTGATTTTCGCAGTACATCCACCAGCTGGCTCATTTTATGTGTACGTGCTCCACAACCTTTACAACGCTGTCACTCCTTTGCTGATAATTCTATACGCGGGGAAATGCCAAGGTCTGATTGCAAAATACCGTACGCTAGGGTTCCCGGAGCGCTTCAAATCCACATTGAAAGTGTGGCTAATCGGTGTGATGTGTATTTGCTCCTGTCTGATGGGCGCTTTCGGCAATGGTTCGTGGTGTTCATACCGGGTGATTGGAGACTTTGGAGTTATTCCGTGTCTTCTGCAGAACATTCAGAACGACCCGACCTTTTTCAGCGTCGATAGTCCAATCCGCTCATCACTGTCAGATGATTCGTCGACTTGGCTGACGACTGTGAAGGAAATTATGTGGTATATTTACAATGCGGGGATTCCCGGTTTGGTCATGCTTTCTTGGGGAGCTACTCATCGAGGTTTCGTGGAGGGTGTGTCGGAAGAACAGCACAACCGGTGGTTCCAAACGTTCCAGACGTCCAAATCTTGTAAATGTGTTTGTACACAAAGCACAGATACCACTTTCGACAGATTCTAACAGATAGTTTTCGAACAGATTTTATTTTTTTAAGTGTCTAGTATGGTAGCCCTTGCTGTTGACCATTATTTGGACGATTTTAACAATTATCCAACGGAGAAGAATTTTTTGACGTCGTCTGGGTGCGCGCTACTATTAAATTTTCAAAACGGACTATCAAGCACAAATTGTGCATACTAACATAATTTTTAGTCATCTCGTAACAGATTTCATTTGCGCGCGAATTATGCAGCTAAAGCAACTGTCCCTAGTACCGGTCCAATCAATTGCGCACGGCGTGCGCGGCTCACATTTTAACCGTTGAAAAATGTACACCGATACTCAAAAGACCAAACATAGAGTATTGATCTTGTTTCGAGGGATATGATCTGGAGTTTGTTCAGATACATGTACCATCGGTGTCCACAGTACCCAGCGAATAATGTACACAGAGTGCTGCATCGCTTTACTCATAATTCATTTGCACGTTTGGAACAGAAGCGGCAAGGATCGATTTTCTAAATCAGTTCGTCGTTAATAATACATATCGATTCTAGTTAGATTACCGCGGCGCTTTCCAGTGTGCATTGCTTGACACATTCAGTTTCTTCGCCAGCGCATTACTGTGCTATAAATACCCAGTACAGTGTTTATCGTTGGTTGGAGTTTTCACATCTATTTATCATGGATGAGGATAAACCGTCTCACGTTTTTGTGACCTTGTGTACTGTAGTTGCTCTTGTACTGAGCGAAGTTGCTGACAGAGGTGGCGCTTTTATCCGGATATTTGCATTGTCTCTAGTGTTTATCAATATCGAAAGCGCTACTCTACTGAACATCTTTGGAACCAGCAGTCTGCTCGTTGGATTAGCGCTGTTACCGTTGAATGCAGCTGGTACGTTCGACATACAACAGCTAATAATACTATTATTACATAATTAAGTTCACAGGTATACCGTCATTCTTTGCAGTGATTTTCGCCGTAAATCCACCATCGATTTCATTGTATGCCTATGTGCTCCACAACCTTTACAACGCAGTCACTCCTTTGCTGATAATTCTATACGGATGGAAATGCCACGGCCTGATTGCAAAATACCGTACGCACGGGTTCTCGGATCGCTTGAAATCCACGTCGAAAGTATGGCTGATCGGTGTGATCTGTCTTGGCGCCTGTTTGATCGGCTCTTTCGGCAACGGTTCCTGTGGATGCTACCGGGTCATCGGGGACCCTCGACTCATTCCCTGTCTCCTGGAGAACTTTCGAAACGAGCTGACCTTTTCCAGCGTCAATAGTTCAGTCCTCTCGACAATGCCAAACGTTTCTTCGATTTGGCTGGATACTGTGAAGGAGATTATGTGCTGTATTTACCATGCTGGAATTCCCTGGTTGGTCGTACTTTCTTTGGGCGCTACTCTTCGAGGTTTACTGGATGGTGTGTCGGAAGAACAGCGCAGTCGTTGGTTCCAAACGTTCCGAACGTCCAAACCCAGTAAAGTTGTTCGTACGCAGAGAACAGACACCAGTTTGGACCTTGCCGGTGTCAGCGTTGCTACAGGCGTTTAGCCCATAGTGATTCACGTCACAGGTGCTTGGCTGTTTCTCCTCACTGAAATGTTAATCTTTGGGTCACGGGGGCGTTTGGTTTGTAGTGGTTTATCCATTCATGTAGGAGTGCTATGTTCTTTTCATATTTTACTGTATTGTCTGTACATATTTCGATCCTAATGAATCCTTACAACTGCGGTTGCTTAATCTTGATCGTTTTACCGTTACATACTATAATTTATTATTTGTATATGACTGTTAGAGCCAGTCTATAGTCTGCAGTTCATAATATCAGTAGCCCGACTGATTCGTTTTGTTTGCTATTATTGTTCTAGTTTGATGTGCCTTTTATTTTAATTGCAGATACTAAACGCGCGATTGTAAACCAGCCAAACATAAACTGAATCAAATTTTTACAGCAATAACTAGCTTACGCTTTTTATAAGAATCATTTTGATTGTTCCTCTCTGGACGTGTAGCCGATGCGCTCTGAAAATGGTCTCGATAAATTCATCATCGCATTTGAAGCAAGTTAACTGGTCCCGGTACCATACTTGCCTCAACTGCGTCAAACGGGTTAGCACAATATAGAAAAACTTGCTATCTGTCTCACATAGCACCGCCTACTCTTTATAAACCACAGTCTGAACTATAACATGAACACCGAACAGAATTATTTTTCCCATGTGAGCGTTGCGTTTTAAACATTCCAGCACTCTTGATAAAACTACAGCATGGATTATCGATTTGCACACATGATCAGATCGCTGTACCTGTTCAGATTGCTCATTGCTGCAATACAATAACTCCGCATGTACATAGGTATCTCTAGCGCCGCGACTCGACCATGAAAAATGTAATTCACAGTTGCTCGAAAAGTGCGGAAGTAAAGTATCAGTGTTACTCATCCTAGTTTAAGTGTCTGTATGCTGTAAAATCGGCAGGTAGATCAGTAAACCTCTGGGATTCCTGATCAGAGCGCGAACGAGTACGTCAGCTTACACTTCCGCTCTTCGCTTGTGAACGCTGCACGCTATCATTCATGACGATCCTGAACATGTTATCTTGCCGGTTGTTTACACTTCATATTAGCCACTAACACAACTAGGCTTGAGTAACACTGACAGTATGTTAACACGAAGCATCGCAGTGACGAACCCAAGTTATCCAGCACGGTGACATCATTGACACTAAGAACCAGGTGCGCATGCGCCACTGCGCATCGAACCATGTCTCCGAACAACCATCGATTGTCGATGCTTTCCAGTAGCCTGAGCCAGTCCGGAACTTTACACGCGGTTGTTCACATAAAACTGATAAAAGATATGTTTGGGTCAGGGACTTTTTGAGACCACATTCGAAATAACCGGTGTATCAGATTCTGTGTGGCTACTGTTTTGACATCAGACATTTGCAGGTCACTAATAAAACATTAACCTGATTTTCGCTTTAAAACTTTACCAACTCCTGCTGAAAATCATCTTTGTATCTTGCACAAGATTTGAGGAAATATTCTTCCACCTACGCTACAGTTATTGAGATTTTTCATAATTATATCATAAATAAGCGGATAATTTCCGGCATCGTATTGTTCGGTACGGAGCATGTGTTCGCACTCTTAGGTGGATTGAATCACAGAAACTGGAATTTTAGCGAAGTGTCTCTCGCACGCCCGCGGCTCACATTTCAACCATTACAGAATGCGAATCTATAAGCAAAAGACTAAACATAGAGTATTGATTTTTTGTCTCGAGGGATTTGCCTCGTTATATTTTCGCAATGCAAGAGACGCGCACTGTCGCGACAGCTCTGTTGTTCTACAAACCTCAATAAAATCAATAGTCGCAATGATGCAGGTGCTTAAATCAAGCATGTCCGGCATACATGCACCCGGTCATAGAAAAACGTCCTGTGGCAATGCGTCGAGTTGGCAGTAGTCTGTGAGTCACTGTGTCTGTTCAGGAATCCATCGGCGCCTAGAGTACCCAGCTTAGATCATGTACATACAGTAGAGTGCTGCATCGCTTTGCTCAGAATTCACTTGCATATTTTGAGCAGGAACGAGGATCGATTTTCTAAATCAGTTTGTAGGTAATAACACATATCGATTTAGCTCACCGCCTCCTTTCGAGTCTTCCTTAAGATACATACGTAGATATATACATTCAGTTTGCTCGTCAGTGCATCACTCTGGTATAAATACCCCGTGCCGCATTGATTGTTTGTCAGTCAGACTGCGTGTCACGTTGTTATTCATCATGGATGGGCTTCGATGTTTTGTGACCTTTAGTTATGCTCTTGGTATTGCTCTTGTTTTGAGCACAATTTCTGGCAGAGATGGTACTTTTATGCGGGTCTTTACAACGTCCCTAGCCTTCTCCAATATTGAAAGCACTACTCTACTGAATATCTTTGGAGCCACTAATCTGCTCATTGGAGTAGCGCTGTTCCCCTTGAATGCAGCTGGTATGTAACACGGCCTAGAACAGCTAGAATGACAACAATGAACAACTTTCTTCTTTGCAGTGATTTTCGCAACAAATCCACTATCGACTGCATTGAACGGGTACGTGCTCCACAACCTTTACAACGCTGTCACTCCTTTGGTGATAATTCTATACGTGTGGAAATGCCACGGCCTGATTGCAAAATACCGTACACTTGGGTTCCCGGATCGCTTGAAATCCTCGTTGAAAGTATGGCTAATCGGTGCGATCTGTCTTGGCGCCTGTTTGATCGGCTCTTTCGGCAACGGTTCCTGTGGATGCTACCGGGTCATCGGGGACCCTCGACTCATTCCGTGTCTCCTGGAGAACTTTCGAAACGACCCGACCCTTTTTAGCGCTGGTAGTCCAGTCCGGTCAACACTGTCCGACGCTTCTTCGACTTGGCTGGATACTGTGAAGGACATTATGTGCTACATTTACAATGCAGGGATTCCCTGGTTGGTCGTACTTTCGTGGAGCGCTACTCTTCGTGGTTTGCTGGATGGTGTGTCGGAAGAACAACACAACCGATGGTTCCAAACGTCCGAAACGTCGAAACCCAGTAAAGGTGTTCGTACACAGAGCACAGACACCAGTTTGGACCTGCTAGGTGTCACCGTTTAGCTTATAGTTGTTTACGTCAGTGGTGCTTTGCTGTTTCTTCTAATCGAGATATTAATAAGTCATGGGAGCGTTTGGTTTGCTGTGGTTCGTCCATTCATATAGAAGTGGCGTATTCTTTTCATATTTTACTGGATTACATGTATCTATTTCGACCCTGATGAATCCTTAGGAATGCGGTTGCTTAATCTTGTCCCTTTCATATATAATCATTTGTGTGAGATTGTCGGTGTCAGTCTCTAGTCTGTAGTTCAGATTATCAGTTACCCGACTGATTTCGTTTCTTTGCTATTATTGTTCTGCTTTGACGTGCATTTTATTTTTACAGCAGATATTAAAAGCATGATTGTAGACTAGCCAAACAATACTGAAAAAGGACATATTGCAAAGCAAAAGCAATCTGTCTCACATAGCGCCGCCTAGCGCAGTGCAACATATAACATGAACACAGCAAATGCTACGTAATACACCGGATCGTTAGCCCTTTTCCATGTGTGCGTTGGGTTTTGAATTTATCGATTTTCACGTTCAGATCTTTGGATGGTATACCTGTAGACTGCTCATTGCTATGATCCATCAACTTCGCATTTATTTATGGCGAGCCGCTACTCGACCATGAAATGTGACTCGCTGTTGCTCGAAATTTATGGAAGTACAGTACAGCAGTATGTTAATACGATAGCATCGTGTTAACGAACCCAACACGCTGTATCCGTCGGCATACGTTACATTAACAATCAGGAGCGCATCGAACAGGTTTCGGATCAACCATCGATTTTCGATAATTTTCAGTGAAATTTGCACCCGGTAGTTTGCGTAACAGATATCTGCATCGATGACTTCTCGAGACTGCTTTCGAAACAACCGGTACATCAACGTAGGTACTGTTTTAATAGCAGGCCTTTGCAGGTGTATGCCAGCAATACGGAAGCGCTTATCATCCATTTCATGACACAGTTAGCATTGCTTCAGTACGCTAATAATAAATTAACCTGCAGTTTACTGCGGTTTCTCATCCTTACCATCAAAACACTGATCAATTTCCAAGCAGCGCGTTGTTCAGCACGGAACTCTTTGGTGGACTGATTTGTTAGTGGTGGAACCGGAATTTCGACGATGTGCCTCTGAGCAATAAGTGCAGCAAGTGATTACACAGCGAGAATAACACCACTTCTTGCAACGTTAGCGGTCGTTTACGGTAAATAACCACTAAAGTTAAGGCAAGCAGTTTACCACGCATCCCTCGATGACGCGTAAATGTAAAACTGTTGAATGAGATTTCACTGGATTACTGCTAGCAAGGTTAATGTTGCATAGGTCTCGGGAAAACTTTAGCAACGCTACCATGAGCCGCATACTCAAGTTGGCTGGGTTCGCGAACTATTTTCTGGCTGGACTACTGCTTACACTTAACACTATCAGTAAGGAAGTCCGGGATCTTTTTAGCCAAATGTTGTATTCCTAGCGTTAACATATAAAGATATCTCGCTATTACCACGATCTCTGAAACGGTTAATTAATTCTGGAACTCCATAACTTTGCATTTTCTCACCTTCAAAAACTAACACAGACGAAGAATGCTACTTTGGAAGAGTAGTAGTTGAATTTTAAAGGAGCCTTAGACGCTTAGAGCTATAAAGGAATCCAGCAGTCAAACAACTGTACAGCACTGTATTTTGCAGCGATCTATGCTGTCTACCATGCTTCCACTCCACTGTACAAGCTCGTGCTACTTCATCTTCGAAACGCGATCATCCCAGTCATTATAATGGCCCACGGAAGAAGGTGCTGCGTTGTGGCCCGTATAAATCGCGATCACATATCACAACGAGACTGGAACAACGCACTGTGGCGAATATCAACCATCGGGTTGTACTACTGTGTTCCTATCTTTCTGCGCCAACAGAAATGGCTATCAACACCGTATTTTGTAACCGGGGACTACGCCGCTTTCCCATCATTCGCACAGATCTTTCTCAGCAGTCCCTGGATCGGCGGGCTGGGCCCATATAATGCCCCTTTCATCATCCCTTCTAAGATTGACTGGAACGTCCTGCAGATTGTCGGAATGCTAACCCAGTTCTCATACACGACTAGCTTTGCTCTGGCGCCCGTGGGTGGCTGTGTAGCGATATTTGACAATATGGTAGCCGAACTGATTGATGAGGGACGAGTGGCCAGTCTCGGCAATATGCTTGTCAAGTTTTTTGCCGAATTACATGAACCATTTGTGTTTTTTTTGTTGACGACCGCTTATAAGGGTTTGCTTGAAACGGGTGCGTTTTGGCAACTCTTCGACGTCACCTTAGTGATTAGCTGCTTCAAAAAGAAAGTGCTTTTGCTAATTTTTCAGATGAATCCTGCATGTTTGCTGTAAGCAAAACCTAGTATTACATGGTGTTGGACATATACTGTTCCTGGTCTGTGACTGAATAACAAATCTTTCTGGTGTGTTTGCTAATGAATAGCGACCAGCTATCAATTTTCTTAGGATTAAACCAGTGGATTACTGTCATATTTGCTGCGCAGCTAACGCTGCCGACGCCGGCAGGAAAGGCAGTTATTGTTGAAGTACACAGAGGTAATGATACATACAGTACAACATTATGTTAAGGAACGCATCGGGATCACGAACCCAGTACAGCAACATCCTTCTAACATATACACGAAGCAGGAAACAGGTGAGAATCAAACCGCATGATCCCACATCTCGGCTCAACTATCGATTTTAGATGCTTTACCACATAGCCAGTTAAAGGGAATCAGATTAGTGCTGGGGTTAGTCACGACATTTGTCTGGATCGATGGCGTTACGAATCTTATGATATCCTCGATTCCTCTGGCATGCTTTCTAAAATAACCGCATGTCTCGATATCATGCTTATGCTCTCGTCCGCGGGTGCATGTATATCACACCAGAGAGCTGCTTATAATTCATTTCATAACGACATTAGCGTTATAACACCGCACTGCGTGTGACGATCGAGTTTGCAGACGGAAATTTCAGTCGAGTGGTACGGAACACGATCTGTAAATGAAGTATATCAGATCATCAGCAAAGTAACATAAATACTGGGACAGCGTAACTTTATGCAAGTTTTTATCCAGGTGGTTTACCACTCGAAAAATCAACGGAAAACTGCGGTTCATGTTTACTCAGTTTACTGGAATCTTGCGAACGAAATCACGTTGAGAGTCCATTGGAAACTTTGGCAACGCAACTATGAGCCGCATACTCATATGGGCTGGGCGCGTGAACTGCTTTTTGGCTGGACTTCTGCTTACGCTTAATACTATCAGTAAGGAAGGCCTGAATCTTGAGAGCCGAATTTTTTGTATTTGTAGCATTGACATATGAAGGTGTTTCTCACTATTACCATGATCTCAAACGTTTTATTATTTCTGAGAATTCCGCAGATACATATGAAGCAAATCGGGTAATCCTGTTTTGTGACGAGCGGTTTATTTATCTTTTTGTTACAAGCGTCTGTCTGTAGAGCAACCCAGGAACTAGACAACTACAAGTTTTACAACAGCTCTTTTTTGCAGCTATCTGTTCTGTCTACCATCCTTCCAGTCCATTCTACAAGCTCATCTTCCATCATCTTCGAAACGCAATCATCCCTGTTATCATACTGGTCCATGGACGGAAGTGTTGCGTCGTCGCCCGTATAAACCGCGACCACATATCCCGACAAGACTGGAACACCTCTATGTGGGACTTATCAACCACCGGTTTGTGTTACGTTGTCCCGATCATGCTGGGCCTACACAGATCGATATCGGGACCCTATTCAGTCATCGGGGACTTCACCGCTTTTCCAGAATTCGCCAGAATCTTTCTCAGTAGTCCATGGATCAGCGGTCTGGGACCATTCAGTGCCGCGTTTATCCTCCCTCCTAAGATGGGCTGGAACGTCCTGCAGATGGTCGGACAGTTGACACAACTCGCATACACCGCTAGCCAGGTTATTGCCCTTATAGGTTGCTGTGTAGCTGTATTTGACAATCTGGCCGCCGAACTGATTAACGAGGGACGAGTGGCCAGCCTGGTTAATCTGCTTGGCAAGTTTTTTGGCGAATTTCATCACCCGCTGGCATTCTTTCTGCTGACGGCGGTTTATAAGGGTATGCTTGTAACGGGGGCGTTTTGGCAACTGTTCCACGTTACGTTAGTGATCAGCTGCTTCAAAAAGAAAGTGTTTCTGCTAAGATTTTTCAAGTGAATACTACACGTTTCCTGTAAGCAAAGCCTAACATTAGTATGACATGGCGGAAGACTGTTGGATGATGATAATTATATTGTAGCCTGTCTGTGACTAAAATTTAATAACAAAATAACTTTTTGATATGTATGCTGCACGTACCATATTCATTATACTGTGTACACGTTGGATATCGTTTGGTTGATTAGGTTACTACAATCAGTGCACAGTTCTCGAATGCAGTGAAAAAAACCTCGCTTACACTGCAGACGAAAAGATTGACCAAACACCAGCCATTTGCGGGTACTACGAAAACCTGGGTTTGGGAACTGGGACTGGACCTGGTCATCTGGGATATGGTATGGTACTGGACCTGGGAACTAGTGCCAGACTGGTATCTGGACATATGGTCTATGGTACTTGCTCCTGTGCTGGTATCTGGTATTGGCCAGCGGCTGGGATTCGGTTTTTGTGACGCCTTGTACCTTGTGACGGTTTATTGAACGACCTCAGATGAGATCCTGTACCTTTAAAATCTCAAATCTGCATCAAATTTGACCCAGCGAAAATCAGCAGAGCGAACTGCTTATGATTTTTGGCAAACGTGCATAAGTTCCGTACAATGGGTGCGCATATGTATGTAGCGGGTGCATAACGTGGGAAAAGACCAGACATAATACAAACATGTGTACCCCGGAGTTAGGAGTAAAATACAGGACACATTTCTGGACTACTAAATCTAGTGACATGGAGCAAATTTGTTTTCTGCATCCACCAAAAACAGTGAAAGTGCTTAATAAATTTTGGGAATTTTTGTGCTCAGGTTGCTAGCATAACGGTCTACAAGCCACTAAAAATTTGAAAATTAGTAACCAGTTATAAATGTAGAATGTTACGAAACGAACATTACAATCATTTACTTATCCAAAAACTGATGTTAAACTAACAAATCAAGATTGTTAAAAGCATTTTCAATAGAAGAAAAAGAAATTTTTATTGCTCACAGCATAATAGGTACCCACTGAAAAATTGCTCCATACTCACCAGATTCAGTAGCGTTTCAGGTCGACAGTATGGGTCGCGTATTATTCCTTACTCCTGGGTGCAAATGTTTGCACTCCTCTGTTTTTTTTCCCGTGTTATGTTTATGCACTCGCTACAGATGTGCACCCATTCTTTAGGCACGTTTGCCGAAAAGCAGTTCACTCTACTGTTTTTCGCTGAATCAAATTTGGCCCCAAATCTTAAAGGTA
>JAQGAU010003655.1:0-12813 GCA_034698045.1 Paramacrobiotus richtersi
GGGACCACGGAACATACGAAGAAAAAAATAAACACTACCCCCTCTTCCTTTTTGCTGACCCTGCATGCACAGGTTGCAAGCACGGCTGTACTCTGCTGCTAGAAAGATTCAGCTTGAAAAGTTGAACCGATGTAACAGGGTTTCCGGCTACGGAAACTTTCGCCTGGCTCTCCGGTACACTGTAACCATTTTGTAACAGTATTGCCCTAACAGACTGTACGGTAATCCATTATGCACAGGATTCATTGGTCCGAAAGGGGAGCCAAAAACAACTACTACAACTACGACGACTCCGGCAACCTCAACAATGACACCGTGTCGTCTCAGAATACAGGGCCCGAGCAGCGTGCAAGTTCCATGCGACTATGAAGACAATGAAGTTCTGGAGGCTCAGTTAGAGGTAAAGGCTTAAAGCAGTCCTGAAAACAATTTATTAGAACAAGGATGGCCGAAAGCGCGGGTTTTCCTAGCCAGCTTGAACCTGGGGTACTTTTTCGTGACGCAAGTCGGCCGGACGGACTAACTTTGGTTCCTGTTCGAGATGGTAAGCCTCTCGCTGGGGATGCCACCTGTATGTGTACAGTCGCGGGTTCACATGTTGTGGGCAGTGCCAGGCGGCCAGGCTACGCCGCTCAGCAGTCCGAAATTCGGAAGCGTCGTCTTTACTCAAGTTTGGAGCAGCGTGGCTACTTGTTTTACCCTTTAGCCGTCGAAATCCAAACCGAACTGTTCCAGGAAGCTTACCGATGCAGATATATTGTGGAGAAATGCAAAGATGGTCTACAAGTTCTGTATTTCAGTACTAGTGGATCAGCCAGTGGTTTGACACTGGAGGCGGCAGAAATACTTGTGCCTAAAGTTTGAATGGCAGAAATGACCTTCTTCTACCAAGTACCAATCCGACTGAACGCAATGATCCGCTGTGGTAATTCACATTTTTGCACTACAGGTTGAAAATGGCTGCAAATATGACATTACCGACAACTACTACAACTTGAAGTTGCTCAACAGCACCGACGGTAACATGAGCAACTATTTAATCGTTGTTGTGCTGGAAGGGACCTCGTTGCATCCAGAGTTACGCACTGCTGTTTACCGAACGGGAATTCCCATAACCTATAAAGTCACCCAAACCTATCAGATAACTGTCACTTCGATTTCACACAGTGAAGGGACGCCGAGCTCCATCGCTATGACAGTAAGTATCACTCTCAAATTATTTCAGTTCGGTATCTAGAGACGTGATATAGCTAAAATGTTAGTTTTGCTGAATTTGTTATCGAATAAATGTGTCCACATATTTTTGTCACAGTACTGGATGTACCGAGCTTTGGTGTTCCTGACATCTAAAGCACTAAACTCATGCAGTTCATTTTACAGTTTCATTTCGACTCCTGTTTATTTGGACAACTGAGTGGCCCAGATTCAGCCATTGTGTGTCCTGGCTATCCACCTGTAAGTCTATATGACACGTATCCTCAGCTTAGCTTTACGGTAAGTTCTGATCGGGGTTTGATACATGCAAACCATTTGCTTGCTGGTGAACAGGTGCTGACCACCAACATTAGTGAACTATGAAGGAGGAAACCGAGCCACGCGATATGTACACGTTGGACTATTTTGGTCGCTGTACTGCTGGCATTTAACAATGAATGAGTGGAGTACCGTTTAGGAGGTAAAAGTTTTGTACTCGGTTTACGATTTCACCTTCGTTACAGGCGAGCAATGTCCCTCCATTGGTGCCTGTGATTTTTGATCTGCCATACTACGCAGGAGCTGCAAATGGCTATGCTACCGGTCAAAATCTCGGTATCAATTCTCCGGCCGTTCTTCCAGGTTCCGACGACTTAAACGTGTACATAAGCAGTATGAATTCCATTATTGGATCCTCTAACTTCAGTACAACGGGTGTATATGGTGCTGGCAACAACCCCGTCGTACCCTGCTTGGGTGCCGTCACAACCGTTGCAATGGACACCGTTACGGGCAAGGTTACTGGCTCCTGCTGTCAAAACCTGCTGTTCTCGGTGTCGAGCCGGGTCGGGTCGGGGATCGGTCCAGGAACGCCCTATATAGCTGCAACAAAACAAGTTAAGGTACGGGACAGCTTAGTATCAGCCGTTATATTGGCTGGGTAGTGTTTTGAGATATCCGCTTTTGCAGGTGTGCTACGATGACTGGCATACTTGCACTATCATTTGATCTTTGAAAGATCAAGTTCAGAATTAACAATTTGACAGTACCATGATGTGTGATTCGATGTTCACGAAACATGTATGGGCCCAACTTTTGTTTTAAGTACGTCAAGTGGAAAGATTTGCGTTCGACGAAGCGGTTTATCAGTGATGAACATTTGTGTCTCTTATGAGCGTGAGCGTTGGTTTTTTCCGTGTTTCACGTGTCAGCTGTTAGTCTGTTACCTCGCGCAGTGTTTTCCACTGATTTTAATGGACGTTAAAATGCAATAAACAACAAACAACAAAAGTCGGTTTTCTGGTCTCCCCTCTGGTACCTCCCAGTACATACGTGTCAGTATCAAGCTCGTTCCACTTGAAAACTTCGAAAACAAAAGCTTGCGGTACGATAAAGTCCCAATATACTTTCTCTTTTCGCTAATACTCTCGTTTTCACTAACAATCCTGCGAGAATAACAAAAAATTGTTTTGTTATTCAATATACACCGGTACCGGTGGTCGTCGGTGCAGGTGGCAACATATAATTATTGTGCAGTGGTATTTCAAAAATTACACTGTATCTAGAAAGACGGGTAGTCGGATACTCGTGATGCTGATCAATGTGATAACAAAAACCTGTTCGGCAGGAATCAGCATGGATAGCTGTTTACCAATCCGACAGCTTGGCTTTATTCCACACTACTTAACTGCCGTATACTGGTAAATCGTTCAGCAATGCAGCGAAACAGGTGACTGGCCACGTTGCAACTTCAAGACGTGAGCTGACTGATGCACCGTACAATTATTTCATTTAAGCTTCTTCTTCATTGGCCAGTTAGACAGCTTCTGATTTCCAGTTAGATAGCTCGTGGTTTCCAGGAGTTGTTTTTTGATGTATTTTTCCACGTCACTGAGAGTGAGCAAACAACGTTGCCTCTGGCACTACGTGTTATGTGGCAGTTTCACAGTGCTTTTTAGAGCTCAAGCAGTATGTCTCGTTCCGACTGTTTATGAATTTCAAAACTACATCTACTTTCTACGTGTAGAAGAAGCTGTGGAAACTGTCAATAATGAGTTTGTGATTAAGACCTTTGGAACAACCTGTGGCGTTTCCCTAATAAAGAGTCGTGTAATTTTAATTTGGCCCTTGCTGTCCGTTTTTGTAAAATTCCTCCCAACATGAACCGTTTCGCAGTCTTCGTGCCAGTTTACGGGAATTTTTGCAATGCTAATAATGATTATTCTTTTCTCACTGCGCGTGTTCGGCGTGTCCGGCCGAGAGGTACCAGTGGAATAACTATACTTGCGGTTGGCAAGTAGTTGTTCCACTGCTACCTATCGGCCAATATCCATTCCTTGGCGGCTAGACTATACCATTAAATTCGGCCACGTCCGCTGCATAATCCACCAGTGTACGTGAAATGACTGGATTCTCGTCCGATGGGAGCTTCCGTCTGACGAGAATCCGACCATGTCTCACAAAACTGGTACTGTAGAGTTCTGCAATGGACTGGAAAATCCGAACCAGTCCAATCCAGTCCATATTTTGGGTTGGATTGGAGGGATTTTGCTCTGAAAAATCTGGATTTGGACTGGTTATGGATTTTAGATAGTCGGAATGGACTGGATCTGGATGACAAACTGTGTGCAGAAAACGCTGGCAGAAGTCAGAGTGCCGAGAAAATATAAAACATCTTTCGTATATGCATTATCTGTAATAAAATATAACCTTCGAATCGAATCGTTTTCATGGTCATAATTTATTTACGTATAGCAAAGACGGGAAACCGGCTTTTGAAACCAAATTTTCATATAGTTTTTACGCTGTAATAAAATTTTTGGATTGGACTGGATTAGATTTGGATCAAAAAAACAATTTTGGACTGGACTGGTTGGATTTGGGTATGTCAGGTTTGGATTTGGACTGGATGTGGTATTTCAAAACATCGTTTGGATCGGACTGGATCGCAATTTTTAGTCCATTGCAGAACTCTAATTGGTAGACATGAGTAATCCCTCGGATATACGTGTTTCACTGATGCCTGCAAATGGATACATACGTCGGAAACGGCAGTACCTAGACGTATCTGCAGATAGACGCCGCGTCAGCACAGCGCCGGCGCCCACGCTGTGCAGATGCGGATTCTGTCTGCACAAACACGGCAAGTGCCTCTGTGATTCGGTTCTTGGATGTATCGACAATGCCGGGAAGACATCCATGCGATATGCGACAACTACGACAGGTAATTACAAAATACATTACGACGTTTTGTGTAAGAGCACTCAACCACGGTATATTAAATTTAATATACCGTGGTTGAGTGCTCTTACACGAAACTTCGTATTGTATGTCGTATAAATTACGTCAGATGCTCATTTATCAAGCTCCTAAAGATACATATTGCTAAATTATCAAATTATTAAGTTTGAATTATAAATTATGTACATATTATACAACCTGGCACGGCGGGAGAGTGCTCAATATTTCAAATGGCCTTCTGTAGTCTGACGCGCAGTTTCCAATATAACGAGAAAAATCGTGTGTGAACTATGAGAATGCTCCATTTTCCAGAATTTCGCAAAACATTCGCTGACCTCCAGGGCCTAAGAGTCTGCCCCATGACGTACAAGTATGTTTCAATACTTTTTGGCAAGGTTTCTTTGCCAGGAAAAATTTCATGGAAAGATTCAGCTTTATATAAAAAATTCCGAACTGGAAGCGACATTTCTGTCCGGGAAAATCAGTCTCGGTAAGTTAGTGAGCAGATGGGGCGCGAACGAGAAGGAATGCGTGTTGCCGAAGATTGATTCCATTTTTAGTTCGATTCGATGAATTATGTTTCGTGCACTAAAAATTCAAACGCCAGTCATACAGCTTGTCGATGTACTTCGTATCAAAAACACCACATATTTATTGTCACTGAATAAAAACAGTAAAACAGCAAAAAAAGGCAAGCAGAAGAGTACACAACGACACCAAATTCTCTTAGAATACAATATTTATGTACGTCTTAGTATAACACACTCTCGTACCATAAACGGACATTTACGTGCTAACGTGCAACCGGAAGTGATACAGCGACAATATTTCATGTATTCCTTGGACACATAACAAAACGAACTTGCGGTGTATCTCGTTTTATTGCATTAGCAAACAAATCACATTCTGTCTTTGCGGTCGTGTTGCTGTTTGTGTCACCTCATCTATCGTCTTTCTCCACAAGAAATGCTTCTACCTACGGCTCAGACACTTTCGTCAAAAAATAGTAAAAGGAAAAGACAGTTTATTAACACTTGTTCCTAATCATTTTGGAGGAAAACGGCATTCATTTCCCCAAATTTGTCACCAACTCCATATGAAAGATTAACTTTCTTCAAAATTCATCGCCAAGAAACCGGTGTTAGCGCGACTTTAAAACACTCCAGAGCTATCCGTAATCAACAGGATTCAGTTGGCATTCATTCCATAACTTGATCATGTCGCTGAAAAATCAACACGTTGTCCCCTTATTTCGCTGGCATGGGCAATTATACTCTGTAAGCTGTAGCACGGCTTTAGTTAGTTTAGTTTATTATCGAGCAGACAAACCCATGGCACTATCAGTCTGGTCACAGTTCACAAGTTAGACAACAACATCGTTTCCATAACTCTCAACAGGAGAAAAGGTTTTTAGCCCGAACGAGATAAAAAAAAAGTATGCACAGAACCACATTCCAAAAACATTTTCAGTATTTTTCATGATATTCGAAAAAAGATCCTTTACTCTCGTGGCCAGTATACTTTGTTATACGTCGAGTTTAATGCTGGAAGTAATTACAGTATCGTACGCCTTTCGAAACAGCTGGGCGTGTCTAATATCTGTATGCAACTGTGCATCAAGAGCGGAAGTGATGCATCCCTCAGGGAGCACATGAAATAACCTATATAAAAGCGCAGGATAAAGAAAGAGCATCCGCTTTGTGTGCCAGTTACCGTTGAGGAACCCGAGGTGAATGAGTAACAATATATTAATAACGGATAAACTGGAAATAATCCAAAGAGTTGTAATCGACCGAAACGATCAACGAAATAAATGACTGCAAAACATTCATGTTCATAGAAACCAGCATGATGTCTATCGTCTCTGCACACTACACTAAAATTCACTACGCAGTCTGTACACTTTTCCAAAACGCATGAACGATCTTAAACCCCTGTGCCTTGAACTTTGAAGAGGTTTCTATCCTTCCGAGTCACGCTGTTTCTGATTTTGTATAGGGAAGGGTGCCAGACACAGTTTGCAAAACATAGACGATGTACAACCGCTTATAACACGGTACACTATTGCTCTCCTATTTTCTTCAGTTTGCGCAGTTCACTGTTGTTTGCAAAAGACAGTAATACATATCCGCCGACGAAGTATAACTATTAATCATAAAAATATGTTCCCTTTTCAGAATAACACGCAAAACATTTTTAACAACTCCAGGCACAGTCATTTTCGGAGCTTTCTTTCGAATCCCCAAAAGTACAAAGAAGAATATATCCGGTCACTTATTCCATGGTTTGCCGTGACCGTTTCGGTGACCATTATTGGTATCTTCCTGACGCTGTGTTTGATTGTCATCATATTCAAGAAAATCAACTTTCGCACAGGATGTTACGTATTTATACTGCAGTTGCTCTTTCTTGAACTGATCATGATCGGTATAGTCCATCCGTTAATGTTCTTGGGAGATTCTACGTTTCACAGTCTCGGTGCACGGGGCTGCGCTATACTTGATCATGTAACATTCATGCTGATTGCCGTTGCTCAGTGGACATCGCTTTTCTTAGCCGTTAACCGATTATTCGCACTATTATTCCCACACACGTATTCCGCACATTTTAATCGCCGGGCGGTTGTCACGCCGATGGTCTGCTCGACGTGGCTTATATCGTTTATGACCCTAGTTCCCATCACATTTGATTTAGTGCCCATGCTCTCCACGCAGAGCAGCGTGAGACCAATGAAGATTTGGCGTATGTGCGGTCAACAGCCAAACGAAGAAATAGGACAACTAATTGGGCGGATTTTCACGACGGTGCATATATATCTTCCCTTGGGCGCGACACTAACCATTTACACTGTCCTGCTCACTAAGCACTGCTGTGCGCGTGTTTCTGACCGTGATTCACCATCGGCGCGGCGATACCGTAAACGGCTCAAAATTGCTGGGATTCTGCTGGGAACTGCGGTGTGGTACGTGTTGTGCTTCATGCCTCATTTCACTTTGGATGACCAGATGACTGGAGAGCTCTCGATACAGCGCACAGTTGAGACTCGCCACACACATGTGTTTTCTTGGATACGGACAGTTTACTTCGCTGGATATGTTGGAACGCCGGTAGGCTCCGCTCATTTAAGACCACAATATGTTACTGAAGGGCAAAAATCTCGTCTGGCGAGCATTCTGCCCAAAAATGAAAACAGTTTCCCGGAGGTTCCGCGCCCTTGACGGAAAGCATTTGAAGGTCATTCGGGCACTTTTGCCGAAGCCCAGCCGGCAGCCCGTGTGCTATCAAGCACATTAGGGCCCATTCGAAATTGGTTATCTAGTGGGTTCCGGATGGCCTTTAGATCCGGGCGCGGAAAAAAGGGGAATGAAAATATTCTAGCCTGGACAGAAATTACGCCGGCCGCTATTTGTGCAATCCAGCAGGTTTTGCCGGTCATAACCGCACTTTGACGGTTCGACTATCGAATCTCCTTTAATAATAATAATTACTAATTAACGTAAACCAGAACCTCGGACTCTTTCCCCCTTTGAAGTGACGGTGAGATGTCCGCCAGAATTATTAAGGAGAAGGTGTCTGAAATTCCCTTTTATACTGACCGAAATTACTGTACTTAGTAGAGCCTAGTTGATTGCAAAGTCCTGTGTGTCAGTGCTGCCTTTCCAATAGGCTATCTTCCTGCTTGTGGGAAAAGAGTACCGGAAAGGTTTTCGTGATTTGTGGACGTGTACCAGAAACAGGATTTCAGGTCTCGTGGACAGTGGTTCTTAAGCTCTCGGTGGGAAACGTCGAACTTCGCTGACGGTCTCTAACCTGTTCACGGTATATCGATATCACTATTACGAACACGTATGTAGATGTGTACATATAAAAGTATCCACATCACAATGTTGCGCCATTAGTGTTTCTGTTTTGATGTCTTATGGCATAATGTCGACCTTGCAGTTATTTCTCACTTTATACTATAAGTCAAAAAATAGTCCAGTTGTTTCAGAGCTCGGGTTTTGTTTTCTCTGTATAATATCTTGAGACATCCTGTTTTTATTCTTTGGGAAATTTTAGTGGAAAAGAAAAGATCCTGTACAACAGTTATAAAGCAACCGCGGCATTATGCATACATTTCGCCGCTTTTCCGACATAATCAATCTGTACTGCACTAGAATTATGCTTTCTGAGGACGCAAAATAACTTACCGGTCACTGTGGTGACTGTTGATTTCTTGCTTCATTTCTCTGCTTTAGTTTCGTGCTGTGTCATAGTTCTCACTTGTAACTGCAATTATCGTATGGCTCCAAAATTTTTACTGCTGCTACTGCACTTTAAAAAGTCCAAGCTCAAGAGAAGCACTCGAGACAGAGACATTGAACACTTCAAAACAGTCATGCATTAAACAGTCTGAGGCTATTGGGTAGTTGTCAGTTTACCGTTCTTGTAATCACTGATGTCATTCGACCTTCGTGAAAAGGTCAACGTCTATTCCTTTCTCTGTATCTGCATGAGCAGATATAAAACAGTCCCATCTAGGCGCAAAGGATCAGTAAAAATGACAGGCGACTGGATAACGGAAAAAACTGTGGCCCGAGTACGAAGACCAGTTCCATGTGGGCGACCTGGTGGAATTCTCCCGTCAAGGCATGCCGTTGTTTACCCACTGGGGACTGTATTTGGGAAATGGAATGGTGGTCCATCTAACGTCCGCTAACATGTGGAACCCATTCGTTAGCAGCTGCAACCTTGCTGCTCGGAACTCTACTCTAGGAGTGCTGGACGTGATTTCTGGAAGCACTTCCGTCCAGCACGTGAAGACTCGCGAACCGAGCCCATCGGTTGCTGAAGAATCTGCTACCGGCTACGCGCAGTGTGGTAATATACGAATTGAGTCGTCGGCAAGTGGCCTGGGACATGCTCCGGAAGATCGGGCGAAGTGGTTCATTAAAGTCGAACATATTCAACGGATAGCAGGTGAAAAAGGGAAATAGTGTAGCGACTCAGTTGTCAGTTATACTAGATGACATTATAAAGACTTGTAGTCTTACGTCTGACTATTTTACGTGTGTGGAAATTATTCGTGAACCGTCTTTATTTACCTGTTTTTATTCAACAGGATGTGAAGTAAATAAAGTGTGACTGTCATTAAATAACTTCGCTTCGAATGGATGTCCGTAGGTGGAGATCTTTGTCGGAAGAATAATACTGACAATCGGACGCAACCTGTACTCCCAAGAAGTCCGTCTGAGATTTTCACCATCGTGCAGTCGATTAAAGATAAGGAGATCGATTATTGCCTCTTTACGCAGAATTGTGAAAATTTTGCAACCGGTCTGAAATACTATTACAAATTCGATGGCGCGATTCCCGTTGGATCTAGTTCACAGGTGGGCTTCGAATTCGGCTTAATTTCTCTGTGGGTCTTAACCTACGGGAAGTAAGAGTGATCTGTTGCGTTGAACAGGTGGACTGGGCGAAGCAGACTGGATACAACGCACTGCGCGTGGTTGCCCTGGGAGTTACGGTGTATTTGGGAGGGCCATGGCTGCTAATGCTGGGTGGGTTCGTTACAAGTGCTGCATCCGCGGCGCCATTAGCGAAAACGGCAACATCCAAAGGGACCCGGACGAGAGGCGTTCGTTATTCCTCGAGCAGCGTGTTCAATGAAAACGCGTTTACGAAGTATTCATAAGAACAGTTTGTTTGCCCCAGTAGATTCTTTCGTCGATCATGCAAAATTACCGTACACAGTGTGTGGGTTATATGTAATGACACTGCTGTATAAATTTAGAGTCTACAAGATTTCTTACGGCAGCGAAATATTAACTTTGGTTGTCGTGTCTGTTAGCACCACTGCCGATAGCTCGCGTCAAAATTCTACTGGTATCGGAATTTCTTTCTTTTGTGACGGACTTCTCTCTTCAAGTCAATGGGTGATGGAAATTTGGAATACATGTTTTTTATCTCACTAATTAAGTACCGAATAGTAGCAAATTCATCACAATTTGCTGCTGCTGATGAATACACTCAAACTCATATATTCCTAAGTTAACTAAAACTGTGTACCGTTCAATGATACATTCAGATTTACTACTCAAGTACCTATGTACATGCGAATACCGCTGTCATTTGCAATGGGATGGTACCACTTTACGCTTAAAGTTTTGAAGGTATAGTTACTTCCTACTTACTGGATTAGAAGAATCCGAGTTTGTATTACGTAAACACAACTGATTTTGTCCATACTTAAACGCTCGTAAAAGTTCTATAAGTTAATTTTATCGCTACTGCGTTATAATGACATATGACGGAGAAGTTAACGGGTTTGTATAAACAACTTCGGCCAAACCCAGTTACCGCAATTAGTATTACGGCTGGCCGCTGGCGCATTTTTCCGAACTTATCACTACGATTTACGCAGTTTTCCGCACTTTATTATTAGCGTGCACTGTGCAGATCGCTGGCATTGCCGTTATTAGCAGTACGCGAATAGAAGTCAATTCTGCTTTCTGTTTTGAAGTAAACGCATAAGAATAGTATGGACAATCAACACCTGAAAAACAACAGTGGCATGACAATTATGGCATTTTTTTACGGAACAAACAATGCAGTCAGCAAATCAGTTCTGCCATGTTTAATTTGGACTGCAAGCTGAACAACCGTATGAAATCAGTAAAGAAATATGAACTGCTGACATGCAGTTTGCGTACAATAGAATAATTATTCTCCAACAAACACACATTCTCCACCTACCATGCTATCGAAAACAACATCACCGGTTTCATTCTCATGAAATTAACGAAATGAACCCAGTGCGTATATAATTCCCGATGTACACAGAAACTATGTACAGCTATTGCAAAAGTATCAGCCTGGAATAATCCTGCAAATCAGTCTAACATGGCTGTCATCAACGCAATCCTCGTAATCACACTCATATTCGGAATAGTTTACTCTATTTCCTGTACCCGATCCACTTCCCAACAAACCAACAACCGCCAGCAAAGCAGCGCATCTCAAAGAACCTCGAACAGCGGTCGAAGCAGCAACCAATACAGCAGCTCCGGTGGAAGTCAATCATCGGGAAGTGGGAGTTATGGGCGTGGAATGGGATTTGGGGGGACTGATTTGTACATACCCGGTGCTCAAGATCGTGCGCAGCAGTATGTTCGATACAATGGACTGCTCGGTAATCCGAATCCCGGGTGGTACAGTGAGATTTATCCCTATAATCAGATTTATGGACAGAATTCGCGGAGCGGCTCGGGACGGAACAACGGAGGTTAAGATTCAGATTTCCCCCAGTTTCCGATGGAAATACAAAGCGACGTCCTTAACTGACAGCTCGAGTCGGGTTTGTGTTGTCTGTTCTCGGTCAATTGACACAATCTATGCACACTATATTGTGCGAATGTATTTGATATTCCATGTGAAAAGTGTTATAACTTCTTATGTCTCACGAATGAAACATGCCGAGATCAACAATTTTTTCGATACATCTTTGTATTGTACCATATAATAAGTCGACATTGTCAAGTTTGCCAACTCGATACGGTAGGATGATAGCTATAATATCCACCTAGGTACAGAATTCAAATGCAACAGAATAATACTCGTATCAGCGCTATGCCTTCTTAGCCATAACAAAGCTAGACAGCGGAGCTTCGCATTCGAAACAGAATTATACTCCTCATTGCTGTTTATCAAAATAGCAATGGCATGGACTATGGTCTGAACGTAGTAAACAACCAAAATGTGCTACTCACAATCGGATAGCATGATCGAACCTAAAAAAGAAGGACTGCAAAAAGCCACCAATGGGATTCGAACCCATGATCAGAGGATCTGGGATTCCGGGCTGACCGACGTATTACCAACGACGCCATGCCGGCAGATTGTTTTAAATGATTTCGTGTGCTCGAATCTACGGTTGTCGCTTATTTGTAGAGGTAATTACTCCCAAGTCTCGGCGTTTATCGGTAGGGTTTCAGTATTCATTGAATACTGTATATCCGCTGCCAATTATTTTCCTGAATTTTCACTAGTCGTTCTTGGTTAAACACATGCAAACTCTTGAATGATTAGACTCGGGAACGAGGTCGAGATACATACAGACGTGTAGCTACAGATCTCTACATACTACACTTTCTCATTCGCACACAATATTAATATCGCCGCTTTGACATGCTTGCATTGCATGTTGCACACGGGGACTGGGCATTGACCTACTACCTTGTTGCTTTGATCTGGTGATTAAATTCTGTTTGTGATAGCAGAAAATATGAACTAATACAAACTTGTGACAACAGTAGACTGAAACACAGGAAAATTATCGCAAGCAATCTGCCGCCATGGCTTAGTTGGTAAAGCGTCTGCCTAGTAAGCAGAAGATCA
>JAQGAU010003656.1:0-12810 GCA_034698045.1 Paramacrobiotus richtersi
TGTCATTAACGACAAAACGATCAACAAACGGCTCAATTTGTTTACGGGTATAAACACGACTGTACCGTGTATCGGCTGGTTTATACAGCCATGCACCTGTAAAACAGACCACTTATTCCCGGATTATTGCTCACTAATTCCTCGAGAAAGTGCATCTGTTGCAGAGAATGACTTGGGTTTCTAATTGGGTGGTACGGTGTGGAGTCAAGTGGACCGCATTATGATGTCGTAATTTTGCGAATATGAAATTTAATCTCCATGATTTTGCAAAAAATGTCTCACATTTACTGGCAAGTTGTTCAACAAGTGCTCAGCGCTTTAAGTGACGGTGAACCGGTCTCCGATACGCAGTAAACGTGGTTGTAATATACAGTGACGTACAGCAATATTGTAACGACAGCAATGCCGTTTTCAATGTTTTGTACAGTGTCTGTAAATGGCAGTGTTCAGCACAATTTGCAGTTGCTATTGTTGTGTCACTGCAGCATACGTAGTATGAGGTTGTTCACATTGACCGCATGAAACCCTTAACAAAGAAAGCGCGCCACTTTGTTTTCCCGAAGCGGAGTTTAATGACAACCGTGACTGATCGACTTCTTAGCTCTTCGTTGCAGTAAACAAAAAGACGATTTTTAAGGCAGTTTTTTCTTGCGTTTAGTTCCCTATTTCTTATGTCTGACCAATACTTGCCAGCTGCAGTCGAACAAGATTGCAAATCATATTAGCTGAAGTGCAAATTCATTGCAGGGTGTTTGATACCGCCTACGCATTCATTTTGTAAGTATCGCGTTGATTACCCATATCGCAACTTCGCAGAATGATATTGCATAATTTTTCCCTTTTACTTTTGTTGCATTTTGTTAATAACGGCACGCACGGGTGGCGGAGCGAGTTGTTATAAGTGAAATGCTGTCTGCGTGCTTCTCAGGCAAACATCCTGTTTATGCAAGCCAATAACACGTAAAACCTTGCTTGACCTTTCTCGCATAAAGAGGGCTTGTGATTACATAACTATTCACTAATCGATTGAAAAAATGAACTGGATTACAAATCTCGCTGTATTGCTGCTTGATCTCGAAAATCACGGTGTCATGTTACATAGTGCAAGCACCAAAAAGGCGTACTCGAATCACTGGATATCGATAATAACCACACATAAATTCTTTGCCCAAGCACTAGTGTAAAATCCCCGCTAAGTTGGATTCTTTCGTTAGTACCTCACGGCTCACATCCTGCTTGTACGGAAACGGCTGACACGTACAAACGCCGTACATTTACTGAGAGAACGATTCCAGAAGAATGTGCCTTTCACAATTCGATTACCGTCCTGGCTAATCCAATCAGCAGCCGGGTGATCACGACGTACGTTGTTTGATCTAGTTTACGCTACTGTTTGTGCATGTAGTCCATCGATATACGATCGTCAAAGGAGAGTTATTCTTAATCAAACGGTGAATGACGGTTAAAGAAAGCAACGGGAAAAGTGTTGTTCATCTTCCCGCGATAGTACGGAAATCGATTGCGTACATTAAAAATTTATGATGTAACTATCTGTGGTGTACACGCAGTGAAGCGATACTAGGCTCGCGAGATACTTTGTTTGACTTGCATCATTGATATATGCTAGAGCGGCCAGCCATGTTTCCATAAAATTATGAATGTATTTTTACTTCTCCACCGCTTTCGATTTTTCTTTGTTATTGAGGAAACCCGCTTCCAATTAGGGCAGACCGCATCGTCAGCGTCATGGTAGATTATCAATTAGCTCGGTTTGCTCACGCATCGGGAGATCATCTGCCGAGAAGCGTGTTGTGCGGAAACATATTATTGCTTTTTATCCCAGTAAAGTAATGCCAATATAGCGATCGATCCTCCGCCTCCGCGCTTCAAGGGAAGGTAACAAACCAGCGTCTAGCGCTACCGCATCTAAAAATCTATAAGAAAGGCACCTATGTACAACCAGTCGGGTAACAGTTGATCCTGTCATTCCAAATATTTGCCGAGGATTAATTTCCCATACGAGATTACGTCTTGTGAAAGCTGCACATGGATTTGGCCAACGCAACCATCTCCAATACGACCCGGCCACTTCAAGCGGATTGGAATTATGTCGCCGTTATCGCGTTTATAACCGCAATCCTTGCCTTTTTCACCAACACCGTGGTCATCTTGGTCACTTTGAAACAGATCCCTCGTAATACTTTCTACATCTACGTCACTGGTTTGCTATCTGCCAACCTGGTCTATACCATTCTCGGCAGTTCTCTCGATGTCGTTAACGATTTGTATCCAGTGTGGTTCCTAGGATGGTCATACTGCACGGTGTACTTGTACGGCGTCTGGGTGCTGCCCACTGTCCAAGCATTCATGCATTTAGTAATCACTGTGAACCGGGGTTGTGCTGCTGCATTCCCGATTAAATATCGTCATTATCATAATCAACGGGTGGCTGTGTTGTTGACGCTTGGAGCGTGGATTTTTGGGCATGTTCTAGTGCTACCGGGTGTGATTTTGGATGCCATGTATTATAGACTGTCAACCGATGAAACGGAGAAGATCTGCCATATAAATTCCTCTGTAACTACCGGACAGAAAGCCTGGATGTTGACCAATCAATTTATTGTCTGCGGGGTTATTCTCATAATCATCTTCAATTACCCGTATGTTTTGTATAAGTACTGTTCCCGGAGGAGAGTACATGCTCGACCCACAATCACAAGTATAAAACGTAATGATGCAAGTACATTCAAAGCGGGAGTCGCGAACGAAGCGAATACAATTGACGGCGATTTTGGTAAGCAACCTTCGAATTTCATATGATACTTCTTCGGTCGCAACTTCATATGTTCTTTACTAATTCTTAGAAACTATGAAGCAAGAAAAGCAGGCACCGTCGAAAAGTCACAAAAGCATTGTCCTGTTCTCCATTCTGACGGCCAGCCTGCTGCTGTTTTGGACACCCAATGTTGTATACTTTACGATTGTCCCATTTCAAGGGTATGACGAACTGGCTGGCAACATTGTGACAATGCTGATTAACGTCCAGTCTGTGTTAGATCCGGTTTTGTTTGCGCTGGCGCTCAAAGAACTGCAAGATTCTTTCGGCACTTTGTTCAGCTTGATAACGAGAAAGCTTCCCTTTTTACGCACTTTCACTGCTTATCCAACTTAGCACCGCTAGAATGTACGAGCAACACGAATCACTTTACGTCCCATTTCAAACAACTAGCAAAAGCTGATTAAGGGTCGTGCAGCGGCGAATTACGTATAACTGTCTTGGTGGATAACCGTGCTGCGCATAACTGGCTTTGTACTTGGTTCACGGTTAACTACAACTTACTTTTTTTATGGTTGTCTAACTACACAGTAAACGCAGTTAAGCACTTCCGGTTTGGTATGCGCACAATGCGATATGTTGAGCGAACGAGCATTGTGAATCTGGCTGATGACCAATGAAAACCGTGAGGGCATAAACAAACGAAATTCATACGGAAATAAGAACGCACTGCATTATAGACATTACACAGTTAAAAACCGTCATATCTAAGGATCAAGACCGCTAAGTAAGCTAAAGGATTAGTTAGAACTTACAAGATTTTACGTTACGTGCTCATGTACCCGTACAACAATTTAACTAACGAAAGTTCAGAAACAGGCAGAAATCGCATTTCCATAAAAGCACAAGTAGCCAATACTTAACGTTAAGGTAAAAAAAGTTAAGGAGTTGGTATACTTCCCATCAAACCGCCACAAACACCCTCATAGGACAAGCCATCCAAATGCCGTCGATCTCGACTCTCCGGTCAAATCTCGAGTCGCAAATCTCGAGTCGCCCAACAAACTGAGTAAGCTCCACGAAGACGTGGCCCAAGTTGACTTCGTGGCTGCTTTTTTATGTTTAAAACTTTTATTGTTCATTGGTAGAGTCCTAAGCGCCGGCTTCCCTTTTTACTTCGCCTTTTGCCAAATAAAAAAAAATTATGTCACTGTTGTTTTTATAGACCTTCTTGACAAGAAGTCACTTCTTGTATAGAGGAGCACAGCTAACGTAACAGGAAGCAAATGCCATTAAAAACTGCGTTTCCTCACTGCGGCTGGTAACTCAGTGAATCAACCAGCAAATATATTCAGAAATAAACAAAAGGACATGACCCGTGAACAGAAACAACGAAAGGACAAAAGCAAGAGAAGCTTACTAAACCATTGTACATACCGCCCGCAAACGAGTTCTACGCTTACTCCTACCACACCGCACCGCTCGTCGCTCCGTCAGTCGACAACCCGTCCAGATGCAGCCAGCCTTCCTCTCAAGATTCATCGATGACACGCGTTCTCTTAGAGCAGTGTTCCATGATCGTCTGCATCAGATCCGGGTCAGCCTGCAGTTCCTCCAGTGCCCCATCCTTCAGGACCGTTGCCATGTTCTTTGGAATGACATCCAGTGCGGCAGTCTTCAGTTTCTCCAGGCCGCGCTGATTGGCCAATACCAGAAGATGCACGGCTTTGTCCACCGTGACATGGTCGGCAAGTACATCTTCACATGCGTGTCGAAGATCCATCATCTGATACTTGTCGGCCATGATCAGAACTTTCTCCGCGTTGCCTTTATTGATTTTCTCCCTGCTGCAGCCATACACGTAACTCAGCATGATCTCCGCTGTGTCTCCGTCGATATCAGCCATGTCACAACGGGACATTTTCTTCTCCTTGGTGTTACGCTTCAGCATCGCCGCGAATACGGGCGAGTGTGCCATAAGAATCCAGCGCGAGGTGTGGAATTGTTTCCCATCACTTGACTGCAGTGTGAAATCCAGATCACGAGACTTGTGTTGCTGTTGTGAACTAAACCAGTCCAGCTGCCGAGTTGCAAAGGTTTGGTAAGGTTCTGCTGGACTGAGGACGACCGTCGTTGGAATTCGAATACTCTGAGGCTGCTTATAGACCACAACATCCAGTGATACCGTTATGCAGTCATCTTTCAGTAAAGCGGCCTTTTCGTCCGATCCGAATAGGTCATCGTGGTTTACTGCATCGTTCCAACCCCATTCATCGTCATCTGAGGAGAACATGTACACGTCGGGATCCTTATGACTCCAGATTTTCACTTGGGCTTTTCCGGTAGTTATCCTGCCAAAAGCAAACATCATTGTTTCTTGTTTATACAGTCGGGTGACTCAGTGATCAGCCGCTAAAAAACAACATCTCCCTCTAAAGTGGTGAAACGGCTTCACTGAAACCGATCGCGATAGCGCGAAATTACATCCGACGACATCTTGCACTACAGAATTGTTTACCACCGTAACAGAACTTCCCTGCATGTCAAGTATTAACGCCTAGATGTTACTTCATCTGGATGCTGACACCAGCTACAGCTGCTGTTTGGGCGAAAGGGTTGCTGTCTCAGACAGCAACTCTTTTGCCGAAAGCGAGTAACTACATAAAAGCCTGGGATGGGAAACCTTCCGCGGCCCGTCGAAACAACCCATATATCGAAGGATGTAACGTTGCAGCTGTAGAAACTTTTGCGCTATTATATTAATTACCATCAACAACCGGCGAATCACACACGAATCGCTGAATCGGAGATATCATATCTTGTGAAATTCTCTGTCATTTTCTATCTTGTGAAATTCACTGATATAAAACATCAGCCCACACAGGTCCAGATGGAGTTCACTAATTAGTAATTACGGGTTTTCAGTGAATCCATTGTCTTTGTAGTTTGTATTGATTATGCAAGCCGGCTTTGGAAAAGTACTGAACTAATCTACTTATTATGATCCGGTCGCGCTCGGCGCTAATCTGAAATCTGCCAATTCAATGAAGATAAATAGTCTCGTTTCATTATGTTTATCGTAAGACCGACATCGTGACTCGAACGCTCATCCTGATATCTCCCATGATGTCGACTTCAAGTATCTTATTCAAAAATGTTATTAGTTAATTATCGGTTAATTGCCCGGGGCAATTTGCCCCTAATTATTCCCGTATTTACTTTCGGCCGCTGAGGGGGACATCGTATCCCCGCTAATCTCTCGGCCCAACTAAAATCGCCACTGCCGACTGCGGGTTTTCGGCAATTTTCGATAAAATCGATCAGTTTCTGGCTGCACCAGCAATTTTCTTAGAAAGTAAAGCCTTCCTGGCTAGCTCTAGATAAAAGTATCTGGAGACTGGAGTTACTGGATAAATGACATTCTGCAGGATAGAGTAAGTGCCTGGCCAAGTCCGCGGGAAATAAAAGCAACTTGAGCCTGTTTACCTGCTGTTTTCTCGCATGTGAAAGTGTTTACAACAAAAGTATTTATTCTCGTCGGTAACTTGGATGTAAGAAAACAAAATTACAAGTACAGATCAGGGGTGCGAAATATTTCGAAGCATTCCTCAATCCTCGAACCAAAGTGTTGTACAGATAAACTTGTGCTTCAAATGGTGGCTTTCTACATGCTCTAGTAACGTTTTCACAATAATTATCATCCATACCGTGTATTGAATTCCACAGGAATTTCTCGTTCGTTGGTGTAGCACGTTTCGTTATCCGTATCCGAAATGTTCAGAAAGACCGAAAGAAACTTCTCGTCGGTATCGTTGTTAGTTCGCTGGAAACATGCAGCGGCGTAGTTCAAACATGGTACAACGGTAATGAAAAAACGTCCTTCGTAGTCATCCTTCATTCCCAATTCGGCCATGGTAATTCCGGCGCCGTACATGGCTCCCGTTGCATTCCGAAACGTTTTGAAGTTTTCGATGGTCCACGCCAAAGTGAAGCGGACAGCTTCTCGATGGGTACGATACTGGACTGCTGCGTTTGAATGCGAAGGTACGCTCATTTTTCACCTTATGCAATCATCCACGCCATACCTTCTCCGCTGTAAACCGAGACGAATGATATTTGGAAATATTAACCAACGATTCAACGAAACCGTTGAAGAAAAGTTCTCGATCTTTTATTCAGTACGAGTAGTTCAAAACTTTAAAATCCAGATTACAGATTGAGTCAAAATCCAGAATGTCATACAAAGATGCGGTTCGCGACGCCGCCTGTGGCGGTGGCTACTGGCTTGGCCTGCCCTTGCTGCCCAAGCCCAAGTACTTAATTTTTTTTTCAAGATCATTTTTTTCCATAATTTTGCCGGGTTTTATGTTGCAACTTGGTTGCGTTACCTTTAATCAGGCGTTGTTGATTATTGTATGAAAGTCAGATCTTTCTGGTTTAAGAATGCGCCGAACAAGCTGGAAAATGACGACGCTATCAGAAGCGGTGACGACTTTTCGCAAATTATTCGGTCGCGATGATACTGTCATCATAGGCGCAGTCCATGTTCAGGCTCTTCCGGGCACCCCGAAACATTCCCAATCTTTAGGAAAAATTATTGACCGTGCTTGTGGAGATGCGGAGAAATACCTGCGTCATGGTCTGGTACGTTATAAATTCACTGCTTTGTTGCTTTTCATTGTTTATTGTCAAATAATTAAGTAAATGTGGATTCCGAACATAATACCCTGTACCGCGCCATGAAAAGGATGCTTCATAGTACAGGAAAACATTCGGCTAAGATCGTAACATCAGGGTTCTTTTTCGAATTCTGAATTATCTGGTTTTCAGCTGATTTATTTCGTCAGGACGGACTGATTATCGAGAACACCCACGATATTCCGTATCTGAAAGGATCAAAATTATCTCCCGAGACGACAGCATGTATGACGCGCGTGTGCGACGCAGTGCGGAGAAAGTTCCCGGAGATTCCGATTGGTGTGCAGATTTTAGCAGGAGGAAATTTGGAAGCCATGGCCGTGGCGCATGCCTGCGATCTGAATTTTATCCGGGCCGAAAGCTTCGTTTTCAGTTCCATTGCGGATGAGGGGTTTCTGGATGCCTGTGGCGGAGAATTGCTGAGATATCGGAAGAATATCGGAGCGGAGAAAATTATGGTTTTTGCCGATGTTAAAAAGAAACACAGGTAAAACTGTTTTCGTTACCGTGAAATGGCCGTTTTTACGCTGTGTAAAAAATGAATGTTAATAAAATTAACAGTAGAAGTACAATTTCAATAAAAACGCGACCGTAAATTGATTAGGGATTAACAACGAGCGGGAAAACTTCAATAAAACAGTGATAAAATATCATATTATAATGAAAATAATGTAATGGATAATACAATAAAAATATTAATAGGGATAAAACATTGTGAAAATAATGTAATAAATAATACAATAAAAATATTAATATGGATAAAATATTGTGAAAATAATGTATTACAGTAAATAATACAATAAAAATGTTAGTATGAATAGAATATTGAAAAAATAGTGGACAGTTCAGTATTATTCAGTAGGCTCAGGAATCAGTATTATGTTTCGTAATTTTATCCATTTGATAGCTCTCACGCCATCACGGCTGATTTGACGGTGCAGGATGTGGCACATGCGGCGGAATTTTTCCTGGCTGATGGTGTGATTGTCACGGGCAAAACCACAGGTCAACCTGCCGATCCTCAGGTTAGGCATTTACACGTCACTTCATTCTTCCACAATCATTCTGAATTTTTGTGTTTTAGGAAGCAGCCGGTGAGTGTGCACTGTAAATAGCCAGCTACAATTATTCTCTTATGCTTTCGATTTTCTACAGATATTCCGCAAAAATTTTTGACAGGTGATAGAACTATTGTCAAAGAAGTTGTATAATACTTCGAGGATTTTTTTGTTCGGGTTTTCGTATTATAACACTGTCCGCATCCACCAGAGTCCCAGACAATACTATGAATATTTTTGGTGATATTATTCGGAAATTCGTTTATCGATGTTTTATATTTATTAGAAATTTTTTATGAATTTATGAATTTTTTTTAATGTACCCTGCATCCGTCAGCATTGTTAACCAATGTTTTGTTTTTTGTTTATTACCACGAAATAACAGTACGAGTACTTGAAATAATTAGTAATTAATTAATAATTAAAAGCTAATTCCGTGATAATTTTGATTTTCTGATATGTTTTTCGTTGGACGTTGCTTGAACGATAAAGGAAAATTCCTGCTGCGAGATATTTTCCGATTGCTGCTGACTTTGTACTACAATCACTGCATCATAAATAATAGAAATTTATCGATGAAAATGTTTTTTATTGGTTATTTTTCCGCAGCCACGATGAAACACACAAATTTGCCCGTTTTACTCGGGTCGGGTGTCACCGCCGACAATCTGCACGCCTTCGCCAACAACTGTCACGGCGCGATCGTCGGGTCCGATTTCAAGCACGACGGCCAGTGGTACAACGAGATTGACGAGGAGCGGGTCAAGAAATTCATGCACAAAGTCAAACAACTCCGCGAGACCATTGTCAAGGAAGAAAAAGAATCCCACCGGAAACCAGCTGTTTCGGATTTTATTTAGAAACACTGACTGTGTCTTTCGCTGTATTTCAATAGAAATTGTTTTTAATTGTTTTTATCGTTAGTTTTGCTGAGTAGATTTTCCGGGATTTATCAGTGTTGAGATGTCGGCGAAAAAAAGTTGAATGGAAATTTGGTGTGTCGGGTCTTCGTATTATCCAGCAATCTAGTGTATAGAAATACATTACGGGATTTATCATAATTAATTCAGTTAATTAAATAGGAAATTATTCATTATTTTTTTTATTTATTATTATTTTTTATTTATTATTATTATGTATTGTCGGCTGAATTTACGACATAGATAAGCCAATCTTCTGTTCGCTGTTAATCGGATCTTACACTTTGGATAAATCATTGGGAATTTTGTTTCGCTTACCTATTTTGGATGATTTATTTCTGCCAGACAAATTCTTCTGGAAATGCCTTTTTAATATTAATTTATGGAATTTTCAGTTTAGAGTTTGTTGCATTTAATTTAAAAAACGGAATGTACGATACAAAAAGAAAAGAACCCGAATTAACACAAAATAAGTATAAGAACAAACTTCTATATATTTATTCCTCCAGCAGTCGCATTCGTTTATGGGCAATGTTCTGGCCAGTACCAGATAATTCACCTTTTTTTCCACCGGAACACGGCTCGCCAACATTTTTCAACAGATTCCGAGTAAACTGGACAAATTTGTCTACTGTTATAGTAATTTCCATTATCTTCCAAACTTAAACTTTTACCATTACGAGTACACACATAATTTTATAAATATCCGATATTAACCAGAAATATACGAACAATTCTGATACACACTGACGTTGTGGTGGTATTTTCAGCAGACAAATTCCACGAATTAGCCGTTTTATACAGTAATCCATTCAGTTTTGAATTTGTACATCTTTCTTACTATAAAAAACGGAATGTACGATATAAAAGGAAGGAACCCGCATTCCAAAAACAAATGTAACAGCAACCACATTTATTCATTCGCCACCAGACGCATTCGTTTCGCGCAGTGTTCCATCACGTTATGCACCAGTTCCACATCGCTATTCAACACCTCCTGCAGCCCCGCATCCCGCCACACCGTCCCCATGTTTCGCGGGATCACCTGCAGCGCCGCCTCCTTCAGAACGGTCAGTCCACGCTGACTGGCCAGGACAAGGTAATGCACCGCTTTCTCCACCGGAACCCGGCTGGCCAGCATCTTTTCACAGATTCCGAGTAAACTTTGCATTTGGTACTTATCGGCCATGATCAGCACCTTCTCCGCGTTGTTACCGGTGATTTTGCCCACTTCGGCACCGTACACGTAGTCAATGAGGATCTCAACGGTTTCCGAGTCGACGTCGTCCAGATCACACTCGGCCAACTGAATCACCGGGGGAAGAAAGCCAGATTAACAAGCATATAACGTGTGCGAATATTTCTGCTGCAATCTTTAATTTACTATTTTGTATATCTGTAAATCTTTAATTTACTTTTATTGCATATCTGTACATCTTTAATTTACTATTATTGTACTTCGAAGTATATCTGTAAATTTTTAATTTACTATTATTGTATATCTGTAAATCTTTATTAACTATTATTACATATCTGTAAATCGTTAATTTACTATTATTGTTTTTGTAAGATGTTTTTACTTTGTCGCTTTCATGGCCAGTCGGGAAAATTAATAGCAATATCAATTTTTTGGAAAGCATTATTATATTATTACGGAACCGAACAACTACGTGAGAAAAATCATATCGCACATTTGTCGCACATTTTTGTAACGTCGAAAGCAGAAAAAACAAACTCTAAAATATACAAGAAAAAACTGCCACAAAAGAATGCATTTACAGTACAGCAGATTAGGTATTTTGGTTAGCACAATGCCGACCAATGATATTCAGCTGGTAACATTGAACAAGCCACAATGGACTTGTGAGGTATGTGAGCGGTGAGGTATGTAACGCGGAAAAAAACGTAACCAGCACATAGAGATGTCTGTTATTTATTCTTACTTACTTCAATTATTCATATGTTCAAACTTATCATCCTACACAGCAGAAATCTGCAAAAAGTTTCCCGTTTCTAACCTAGCTGCACAGATTCTCCACTTGTACATACCGAACAAACAAACTACAGATATTCACCTGTTTCTCTTTGGAGTCATACGTCAACATGGCGGCAAACACCGGGGACTGTGCCATCAGCAGCACCCGGTCCACACGGAACTCCTTGTCATCCGACGAACGCAACACAAAATCGGCCGTCTGATGATGATAATCCGCCTGCAGTGCGGTCATCTGCTGCTGGGCGAACTCCCGATACCGCTCCAATGAACCAGAGGACACGGTCTCCGTACTTGATGGTACACGGACCGTCTTCAGGTTCTTGTAACGCAGTACATCCATGGTAATGGTGATACAGTCGTCCTTGACCAGTCCGGCTTGTTTCTCTTTACCGAAGAGATAAACGTGATCGACAAAGGTCTGCCAACCACGCCCGTGTGATGCAGAGGAGTAGAGACCCTCAAATGAACCGTAGCAGACGGGAGTGTCACCAGCGCGTCCCGTTGTAATGCTACATGGGAAGAAAACCTTTTTGTTTACAAACAATCACATTTCCACTGGTAATGACTTTTCCACGGTGTACGTGGTGTACTTTTAAGCCCAAATGTTTTCTCGTAAAACGTTTGCATTACCGGGTCGCCCTGTTGTACTGGTGCATGGGAACTACTACAGTTTGTTAACCAAGGATATGCTGGAAGAACAAGGACCACGAGTTTCACCTGTAGTCACTTAACTGACTCGCGCTTTGCTTACTGAAGTTTCTATAGCATTAGCCGTTTAGAAACGTTCAGAAAACAGTTCTATGATGTTCCTAGCATTTCCTACCGTGCACTGCATTCCACATGTAGCTTGTATTCTCCGCTGTAGTTCCTCGACTCGGGATCCACATCAGTCAGACACAAGTACACGGAAACATGCCTGGTCTCCGTATCCGTCTCCCCTGTCTTTTGGCAGGGTCGGACGGCAATACGCCAGCGTCCCTGGTATTCCTTGTCTTCACCCAGCTCCTCCGAAGAGATTCCACTGCTGAAGAGCAAGTCTGTGTCAGTTTGTAGAGTTTTCAAGTGCTCGATCGTCCATTTCAGCGTGAATCGCATTGTTTCACGGTGCGTTCGTTCACAGACTGTGATGCTTGCAGGGAGAGATTCCATGGTGTATCCTAGTATGAAAATCCTTCTCTGGGATAAAATTCAGGAAACAGAAGGCAAACAGTCAACAGTTCAATTAGGGGAAGATTTGATCGATCATCGATAGCTTGTCACAAGGCATTTCTCTACTGAAGGCAATGTAGCTCGTGCGCTGACGTCACGGAAGTAGAGACGCAATGTTATAAGAGCCGTAAGGCTCCATAGGTTGCCATGTTG
>JAQGAU010003657.1:0-12810 GCA_034698045.1 Paramacrobiotus richtersi
GGCCCCAGCTCCCCGATCCCACCCTGCAAGAGTACAACGCATCATTTGCTACCGGCGAACTACAGCATAGCGTTGCTGTTGACAGTGCCCTGGTCGACAAGTACAGACCATTGGCAGCAGGAAGTAGTAGCTCCACCGGGTGGCGGTGAACTGCTGCAGGTACAGCAGTTCATATCCACCGGCACCGCCACCGGCACCGGGCCGGCGTTGAACGAGCTGCAGGGCCCGGGCCTGGAAAGGAGCACCGTACCGAACCCTGGTGAGCCCCTCGAACATCTGCACCGCTGACGACTGGAAACGCGGCATCTGGAGGGTCCGCTGCACGAAATGGCCAGCGGGGATGGCGCGGGCGCGCAGCTGCTCCGGGGAGGGCGGCAGGCGCAGCTGACGGCCCGGCACCACCTGCTCACTCGGCACCCCGGGCCACTCGACCGCCACCAGCGCCAGCTCGTCGCACCAGTCCCCCAGAGCACTGGCCAGCAGGCGGGCCGGGTGCCAGATCCACGGACCCTGGGCTGTCTCGCGCACCAGCACCTCCACGTCGCTGCCAGCGATGATCGTCCTCCGGGAGGGACTGTGATCCGGGAACCCGTAGACCCGCCCGTAATCCACCTTGGTCTCCTCCATCCCTGGGCACCCAAAATCGACGACAAGCCCACTGGGGTGGATGTACAGTACAGTGCCGTGCTGCAGGCGCCCGTCATCCCGCTCCCAATCGACCACATTCCATCCGCTCATATCGCCCGACTTTTCTTTATGGAACATTATAATTCCTTAACCTGCAATATTCCACAACGCGGGAAAGGCACAGGTTGCAAGTTGAATTTTGACAGCAAAAACCACAACAAATGCACATTTGACGGAAAATTGCCAAGTGCAAGGACAGCTGATGCGTTTAACTCTACGCACGCTGCCCATAGGCCACGCATCCGTATTGCCGTCACGTACGTTCTAGTGGGCGCGCCAAACACATACGGGTGCGTAATGCATGTACTACAGTACGCCTAGGCCTATTCGCAAGTCACAAATCCGCGACTTGTTGGTTATATGTACCGGTAGTTGCGTGGACTAAAGTATGCACCGTCAACAGGGAAATTGAGTGTTGCGCACGTGTCTGTTTCTCGTATTCTTTTTCACAATGTTCGGTAGCATTGGTCAGGAGGTGTGGCTGTATCTCTGTTCATTTTACCGTGGGACAGTTCGCAGATTAAAATGAATTCCGAATTGATTCTGTACTAGCTTTTAAAACAAATTAATCCAGTGTTAAATCAATATCAATAAATACTAATTACATATTAAAAAACAAAATATCAATCGGATACGGACATTGATTTGCGATTATTCGGATTTAATTAATTGACAGCATAATCGACGGATTCATGTTACCGTTCCCATATCAAAACGTTCCCATATCAAAAATTGACATGTTTCGTTTGTGGTTGATTTGTAAGTGTAAGGTTACGGGATGGTGCACTCTGCTGAAATACTGACCTTGATATAAGCAGCTACTGTACGTATACAGTACAGACTACAGAGCAGTAATTAACTGCAGTGCAAACTCGGTGGCTCGTTAGTAAGTGTTCCGATTATTGACCAGACTTTTCACGCCTAATTAATCAAGCTCAACGTGTTCTTTCTCTAACTGCATGCACATCTTGAGAGCAAAAGAAGCGATAGTGATTAAACACAAGACCAAGTCAATGTATTTATTCGGCATAAGCCCGCTTGTACTGTGTTAAAGTCAATGTCATTGCCACGTAGTGAATGTGTATTTTCTATAATTCTGGGTTATCTTTCTGCATTTTCATGTACAGACAATCGCCCAGCAAAGCTTGTTATTACTACTATTAGTAGTATTT
Organism: Paramacrobiotus richtersi; assembly: GCA_034698045.1. NCBI lineage: Eukaryota > Metazoa > Tardigrada > Eutardigrada > Parachela > Macrobiotidae > Paramacrobiotus > Paramacrobiotus richtersi. The sequence goes on from JAQGAU010003657.1 coordinate 1,860, forward strand.
TTATCATTGTGTATCGGACATATATATTTCTGGTGTCAAAGAATGCTGTGCGAGTGAATTAAAGCGGAAAGGTCACGGGCTGAGGCATGCTCTCCCGGCAGCCGCTGGTGAAGCCGGCGCCCTTCCAGCTACGCGGGCCCTTTATGGCCCGCGTCTGGCTGCTGGTGGCCGTCACCGTTGTCGGCATCCAGATGATCTTTGTCGTTAATCTCATTGTCAAGAAGGACAACCTCGATCTCCTGGTTAACGGACCACAGCCGGTCGAATCGGAGACCACGCCTCTTCCTATCCTGCGGCGATGGGAAGAGGTCAACCGAGAGGACGGGGAAGAGGAGAGCGTGCGTCGACGCTATTCACATCATCAAGATAAAGGGTATAGTACGCTTTTTAATGTACGTTGAAGAGTGCAGTAATCGGAGCACGTACTGTGCAGAGCCGATGATTCACCGGAAGTGGACAAAAGCGGACTGGAGATCAAATCCCAACCCGACTTCAACGCCAACCATATCATCCCCCCGGTGACGGTTACCCCACCGCCCAGTGGCAACAGCCACATCTTCGACACGCTCCAGTCCCTGGTCATGAACTCCTTCCAGCGCAACGGCGCCCCGGGCGGCGGCCACTCCGCCCTGCAGCTCAACCAGCTGCTCCCTCTCGTCGTCATGCTCCCCGCCCTGGGCGGGCCCAGTATGGACGTCCTGGCCAAGCTGGACTGGCGAGTGTACACCCCCCTCGTGGAGAAATTACAAGCGTTTACTGAGTTCTGTTCGGGAGTGTTCGCCCGCACGGTGGCTGAGATGAAGACTCGCTACCCGGAGAAGGCCCAGCTGCCGGCGTTCGTTAGTGCCGTGGCGATGAAGAGCTTCTTCCGGATCTTTGCCTTGGAAGAGACGCAGGATACGTTCCTGCAGTTGCTGGACGAGACGGCCGTGCTGCTGGATGCATTGGGCATGACCAATCTGGTTACCGGTAAATCCACCAAATTAAACCGAATAATTTGTGAATTTTGGACTATTTAACTGGTAATTGATTTTTTAACCATTATTTTTTTACTAGTCTGAAACCAGCTGTACGCTACATTGTATTGTTATTTTTATCTCAATTGTTTTTGGAATATGTAGTTCATATAATAATAATTAAATCAATAATTTAGTTTATTTTGGCCGATTACTGAATATATTGCATGAATGTATAGATTTATTGAGCGGACATTTGTACGAGAAGATGCTGAGCACGGGCGGCGGTCAGGCGGATACAGCATCCGGTATGTCCGGCGGATTGGCCGCCATTTTCATGTCAGCGGCGCACCATTCCCTCGCATCTACCAGTACAACGGCGGCTTCCAACGCCGGCAAGGATTACCCAGATCAGGACAGCGAAGGAGACGATGTGGACAATTCGCCGGCGTTTGTTTCCAACGAGCAGGTACTGTACTATATTTAACCGTATATTATACACGTGGAAATGTATATGTTGTTGTGCAGTTCGAAGGGATCATGGAGCTATACGACAGCATGTTCCGTGACGACGAATCCCGCAACGCCACCTCCGCCCAACTAGAACTGGCCGGACGCGTCTTCCTCCAGGCCTGGTACGAGTCGATGCGGCGCTACGGACGGGAACGCGGCAAACTCATCGGCAAACCCTTCGCGCTCGCCGACTTTGCCAACTACATGGAGGCCATCGAGGTGCCCTTCTCCAACATCATCGACTTTGCCTACCCCCTCCAGACCCCCTGTCCAACCGACACCCCGATCACCCTGGTGGCCGTGGTGTCCCGAGCCCGGAACCGGGATCTACGTAACGCTATAAGGCAGACGTGGGGGCGGGCGGGGGCCGGGGTCAAGGTGGTGTTTGTCATGAGCGACCGACCGGAGTGGAGGACGGAGGTGAAAGAGGAGAGTGGGATGTATGGGGATGTGGTGACGGTGGATGTGCCCGAGACGTATGAGTATGTCATGCGGAGGACGCTGGCAGTGTTGGATTGGGCGACGCGGTACTGTACGGCGGCGGCGTATATCCTCAAGACTACGGATCATGTCTACCTCAACACAACTATGCTCATAGAACAGGTATGTATTCATATATCGGTACAACACTGATATATACAGTATGTCTGCAGACACAGAGACACATGTAAACATATATTATTATATCAACTGTCTATTACAGTATCAACACACGCATGTGATCCATTATAAGTACGTACTGTATATACGCATCATCTCTTTTGTATATGAAAGGTTGAATTTGCTCGGAAAGCGGCCGCAGTCGAGTCGCAAAAAGACCCGGTACAGCTGGTAGGTAACCTGGTGACGAGCGCCCCGGCGCAGCGCAACCCTCTCCGCCTGACCCACCTCTTCTACGACGAGTACCCCTTCGACACCCTCCCCGCCCACCTCTCCGGCTTCGGCTACCTGGTGAGCCGCGAGTATGCCAAGCAGGCCATCGCCGTCGCCAAGGACTTCCCGCTGATGCGCACTGATGACCTGGCCGTCACCGGCATCCTCGCCGCCAAACTAAAGGTCACGCCCCACCATTTCCAGAACGGGCAGACGGTGGTGACGCTCATGGCCGCCCAGCTGAACCAGGAGAAAGAGGGGCTGGGGAAAGTGCTGTGTGCAGCGAAAGGGAAGACGCTCATGTTTGGTGAGCAGTTAAGCGCACCGGAAATGCTCATGGTGCACTCTGTGCTGTCGTCATGCAATGGGCGGTAGTACAGGTTTAATCTGCCGGCGACTTGCAGTGCGCTTGGCAGTTGATCACCACGTAGAAGAAACTTGCAGTGAATGTTGAATTTGATCATCCAAACATCATTACAAACACACGTACTCCCGTTTTTCACTTATTATATTGCACTTTATTCGGCGATACCCAACAGCAATGTCGACACAATAAAAATCACAAAAATCAAATAAAAACTTTATCCCACTTAGCACGAGAGGAACAATCAAATTACAAGACTTTCGGGTGAACCAATACAAACTATATTATTAAAAAAAATTACAATCGAACTGACGATGCCACGCATTGTCAGTTATCTGTTATGTCACGGTGCTATAACTGACGGCTGAATAGTTCACCGATTAAATAGAAAATATGGCCGTGCTAGAGTGCATGGGTAAGGACTCATAGCACCGGTTGAGTCATCGGTATGAATCGCTCATAGCGGCAGAGCAGAGGAAATGGCTCCATCTCAGCCCAGGACTGGGGTAGGGCAGCGGGATAACGGACGGAAATATAGCTGACTCATTTTGTCTCGTGTTTTGCCTGGTTTTATACAGTGTGCTCACAGTGTTGGAAAACCCTTAGCACAACTGCACAAGAACATGCGACTGGAGGCGGGGAGATCATATCTGAGCAGGACGTGACCCGCAGAATATCGTTGGGATCGTCCAACAATTTAAGTTTAGCAAAAGATTATGAAGCGTCAGTTATCTGTTATTGTGATGAATTTGTCACCTTAGTAGTGCCATTGTAATGATCACGTATATAAAGGTCGTCGATACGGAACTCGGGACTATCGTCGTGTTACAATGTTGAATGACCTTTTACAAAGGTCATTACCAACGTAAAAATGACGGAATACGTTTGGAAGCAGGCAACCTTACCCTTGAAATTCGGTGGTTTGGGCATTGTTCGGGCTGCTGATTTGGCTTTACCAGCATACATCGCGTCATTAACAGGAGCCTCTGACTACGTCCGCAGTATGATTAGCGACTTGGACGCCACCTCGCTGACTGCAGAGACTTCCTCTGTGTCTAAGTGCATGCTTGGGCAGACCGAACCGGCCTTGAGCCCCCTCTGCCTGAACTGCAAAGGTTCCAATCGGTGTGGACGGATGCGCAGTATACCAGGACCCTGGCCAGCATGATGGAGACCGCCGACGCAATTACCTCTTCGCGTCTGTTGGCGGCATCCTCACCTGAATCTCGAGCCTGGTTATCTGCCCTGCCCGTCGCCACTTTTGGGAATTTGCTGGAGGATTCGCACCTCAGAATTGCAGTTGCTATCCGCTTGGGTGCAGAGATTTGCAAAGAACACCGATGCAGATGCAAAGCGGATGTGGACGTGTTTGGACATCATGGGCTTAGCTGTGAACGGAGTAAAGGCCGTCACCCGAGGCATTCGGCACTGAATGATGTTGTGCGTCGCGCTCTTGTTTCGGCCAATGTCCCAGCAATGCGAGAACCTCCAGGCCTGGACAGGGGCGGCGGTAAGAGACCGGATGGCCTGACCCTGATGCCCTGGAAATCCGGGATGCCACTTGTATGGGATGTTACGGTTGCGGATACTTTTGCGGTTTCTTATATCGCTCGAACTTCTTCAGTATGCGGAGCTGCTGCCGACCAAAGGGAACGAGAGAAAGAAAGGCGCTACACCGCCCTATCGGACCGCTACATAGTACAACCAGTAGCTTTTGAGACAATGGGCAGTTGGGGATCGCAAGCGAAGTCGTTTTTGAAGGAGCTTGGTCGCAGAATTCGCGAAAGCAATGGAAATCCCCGGACAATGGAGTTTTTTCGGCAACGAATAAGCATTCAGATCCAGCGAGGGAATGGAACTTGCGTCTTGGGTTTCGGTCGACACGTCCAAAGAACTGGAGGACGTGTTTTTGTTATTTAACGTGTAGCAGCTGTGATTAGTCTGCGGTGTTGTTGTTCTTTCAAGTGTTCCTCTTTATTGTTGCGCACATTATGAATGAGTCTCCGTGTGGATTACACACTCGTATGAATGAATAAAAATCATTAAGTTTACTAACCGGCCTTTCTGCTTACTACAATCCCACTCGCGCTCAAGTTTGGCAAACTTCCTGACCAGATACCATCCTATTGGGTAACAATTACCATACTTTTCCCGATTCTCACTTTCCAGTCGTGACATTACTCGACATGAAAAATTCAACTGCCTATGCAGGTTTTGTTACAAACTGCATTTTAAAACACCTGATGTAATCGAAATGGACGATGTGGATCTACCAAATCACTTGCTGCTTCAGTCCGGCGTTACCCTAATTCTGACGATTACTGTATGACCAAAAACACTGTAAAACCCACAAAATCTAAAATTTCTAGTAGCCAGCCAGCAGGACTGTAACTAAGTGCCTGGCTTCCGATGTTTGGTTTCCCGACCTTTGGTAGACCGACAGGTGGTAGCTACTAGCTAGTAAATTCGTCGCGCCCGATTTGGTCAACCATAACACCTGGTCGGCGAACACTTGGACGAACTCAACATTTGGTCGAGGCTGACAACTCGTTTCCAAACATTTCGCCGAAGCGAACATTCCGTTGATGAAAAAAATTCCCAGAAATTGGAATTGCAGAATTAGGAAGCATGTAAGTCAACTTCTAACACTAAAACCAGAAAAGCGCACAATTACTGAAAGAATGAACGAGGACGCCAGATATTATTCAGCAAAGAAATAAATTAAAATCAAGACGGTGAAAACAACGAGTCATTGACCCTGAACCATGAGTATAAAGAAAGAAGTTTTATCAAAAATGCCGATTAGGGTAAAGTCGTAAACTGAGAAACTGAGTTATCCAAAACAACACACTAAGGTATCAACAAGAATTAGGAAAGTGAACGCAGTAGCGGAAGATTCGGCATAAAAAGGTCACAAAATCGAGTATAACGTGGGACATCAGAAATCGAAAACTGCATAGTGCACAAAATCTATAATGTATTGTGGCGGCATAATGCTTTAATAAGTACGACCGCTCAGTAACGAGCCAAACAACCAACTAACTCTCGATGTAGCAGTAACAACAGGACAATAACAACACGGTTGCTAAGACCACTTTCGGCCAGCGCGATTACCACTATACTCGCGACTGCCGTATACCACAAAATCATTCTACAACGATTTGGCGGCTCGTTTTGTTAAAGATGCAGATTGATGGGTATTCGCGGCTGAACAATACAGAGACACTACAGTCTACAGATATGTTACAAAGATATCGTGTCGTAGGCTAAAACAGGAAACCGTTTAAATTGCAGTAAATTTATTGATATTATTGTAACGAGAGTCTCAACACACAAAAAATTAATCGCCGTGGCCTGCAGTGGCTCACTGCAGCCTCTTAGACGTACCTGGCGCGGATTCAGCCCCCGCAAGATTTTTCGTGAATTCATTATGCCGCTCGCGCCAAGTTTGTGATCGAAACAATATGTCTCGACAGAATCAATCAGGGAAAATCTCATGTTTTCGCGACTGGATGTGTCAATCGTTCGGAATGTTGCGCTTAATTCCGGTGCAAATCTTACTTCTAATAATTAACGCTTTAATTATAACGCTCGTTGGGAATGTGATACAACGCAGCTGGTACTAAAACAACCCCCTCAGTTTTGTCAGTACTAAATGGTAATGCTAACAAAACTATGTTATCGGTTTTCTTGATCGTGTTTTCATGTATTATGTTTCAGTACTGTTATTAAACAGATAAACTGGCCAAACTGGTAAACAGCGAATTTTGTGTGAATTGTCGCGCAATCAAAACATCATTCGGCAGGTTAAGACCAAGCGGCGAAGTGGACACAAATCAAAACGACCCTGCGGCGAGCTGTCCTGCGGAGATTTAAGCGGTACCGTGTTATTCTGGGCCAGTTGCTAATGAACACCTGGTGGCCGTGATTTTGAGGAAGCCAAGCCAATTCATGCATGTGCAGATTGGCGTTTGCTGTCCCCGATTGCCCGTTTACGCTTCCGTAACGGCTAATCAAGTAATTATTGTTAATCGCTGTTACCGGCCGCAGTGCCGGAAGTTATCACAGTAACACCACACGTTATTTCACTGACGTATACACAGACATCAACTGCAACGAGGTCTGTGTTGTGCAGTGAGCCGTGGTTGTAAATGTGCCAGGCAATTTACATCTGTGGATTTCCTGCGGATGTTTATGCTCGCGTTCTGTCTTTCAAGACCCTTCCTGAAAGTTAGCATGTAGGTTTATCAGTTGTTTTGATGGTAATAATCTGCAAATTGCACCCCCAAAGTTAAACAAGGTTCTATGTCGGACTCCTTTTTGTAGAGTAATGGTCATTTGCATTACCGGGATTTCCCGAGCTAACATTTATTAACCGTAACATTGTCCGACATGAACAACTCAAGTAGCTGTTCAGATCTGGTTGCCAACTGCACATTAAACAACTCAACGCAACCGGCCTCGCTAGGAATGGTTGCCCAGATTGTCCGTCTGGTGCAGTTCGGTGTCTCCTTAATTATGATCATGGGTGTATTGGCTTATTACTTGATTAAACCATCATTACGCACACCTTTCAACATCTACGTCGTGTACATTTTAATCCTGCAACTGGTCTCCATCGTAACCACATTGCCGTACACAATCCTGGGAATTATCGGACAACTCCAACTCAACAATTCTCCTGGATTATGCGGAATTTACCTCCTGTACAGATGGGTCACGCCAACTATAGCGGCCGCCGGGCATGTACTGGTCGCTATTAATCGCATCTGGGCGGTAACCTTTCCTCTACATTACCGGTCGCATCACAGCCGAAAGATGGCCTTTGCCATATGCATGGCAACTCTGGTAGCGTGCCTGGCCACGCGGCTGCCAAATGTTATCGTAGCGCTGGTCAGGTATGACGGAAAGAACTGCAATGACGCGCTAATAGCGCACAGCATTCCTCTACTGTTTTTATGCGTACGATACCTGTTTTCGCCTGTTCCACTGATCATTCTGATTGCTGCACCTTATGTGTTCTGGAAGAGGCGACGGCGCAGGATGGAGGCCAATACTGCAGACATCCGCAATCGGGTTGCTGTGAGACAAGTACTTCATTCGAGAAACTACCAGATCTACGCATTTGTGGCCCTGATAGTTCTTCTCACTTGGATACCGGGAAATCTGTATAACCTTATCCGCACGGAGAACCAAACAATGGTAGAAATCTATATTTTTTCTATCCTTCATTACTGCTCTTATTTGGTTGATCCATTAGCCTTTTTCTTTATCGCATGGTCATCTCCAAATGTGCCAACAAAAGCCGATAGGTAATTCATACCTGAAGTTTTGAACTGCATCTCACAAGTTAGCCGAAATTAAAGTGGTTTTCTCATTGCTTGATAAAAGCGAAGTTCTGGCAGCTTGTCTAATCGCCAATTATGTAGGTTATCGATATGTATGTGTCGATTTGTAGTTTTTGATTATCGTCTGTTCAGTTTTTGCCTTTGATGTTTATGATCGACTGTACGATTTTATGGTTTTCTGTTGTAAAATAACACAGAATGATGGCTTCAATGAGATTGAAATTTTTCTATGTGTAACAGCTACGTGTGCAACGGCGCAGTACTGTATGGGATCAAATTCGGACTCCTGAATGTCCTAATTAGTAATCTGTATGACTGGTCGCCCTGGAGCCAGAATATTTACTGCTGATTTCACTGCGAACTGTAGTCGCTGCGAGTACATATCAAAAGCTGCGAATCTCCGACGCCCAGTACAGGCAATACATTACAGGGGGTTAGGGTATGAATCGCCTGCAGTAAATGTAACAGATATCCTAACGCAGGCCCGTGCGTAAACTAGAAAATATTTCCCGAAAACTCGTATTGCCCTAATGGCTCTCTGAGCACGCTATGACAGAGCTTACGGGGGTTAAACTCCATGGAAAGACAAGAATTTTGCGAATATCGCCCTGGTAAAACCGTTACCCTATGTTCGTGAAAACAGCAATACCCCACGGGTCACCACCACTACGAGCAGCGGTGGGATCAGTTCCCAGACCGAGCATTGAGGGCATACGTTACTGTTGTTGTTTCCTTTGCCTGGGAAAGTGAACATAATTCCCGCTGGTGAGGTGGGCAGGGAGACATTGCCGGTAATGAAATACGCCATGCAAGTAAATGTCGATCTTTATTACATCCTTGCTGCCAAAAACCAGCGCTTAGAAACACAACAAAAATGCTAAGTTTCAAACATCAAAAAAAACAGCCGTGATCATTATCCAGATCATTAGAACGCACAGGCTGTGTCGCCAGAACAGCAGCCGCATTACCCTTTACCACCGCCGAACTCACAGATTAAATTGTTGAAAGTAAATTGTCGATTGGGAACTGGACGAGATGATACAACTGCCCGAAATAGTTGGACAACCAGGTTTAAGTGCGCTGATGACGTGAGCAAGGGTGAACCGGGTAATGGAACTTGATTTCCGGTGGTGACCGACAATAGTAAGGGGACATTGCGTATACAAATATATTTGTGGGCACTGTGTATCGATGTTCTAACATTATTAACAACGAATACTGCTGCTGAGGCTGGGGCGCGTTTCAAGATATGTTTGGACTGCAAGTTACACCGACTTGATTATTGTTAGTCTACGTACATACGGTACAAGTGTACATATTTCAGTCAGATTAATACAGGATGCTGATTTCAGCTCTCTCGTCAACTGATTTGTTATTACTATTATTACATCACAAAAGCCAATAAAACCGTTACGGAATTCAAGTCGGGATCAGCTGAAATCATAACGACCATGACCGTAATAAACTCACCAGACTAACTTACTAGTTACAAAAGCGCGCTAGATCCTGCTACCTAGTTTTCATTTGATAGGATGCTCCTTTGCAGTATGTCACAAGTCTCACAGGCGATACTGCATAAATGTCATAAGGCGATACTACAGGGGGTGCTCAGCAAAGTATGGGGCAGACTTTCGAAAATTCATGGCAAATTTCAGTACTTTGCTTTTCCCCCAAAAACCGCTTCCAAGGATAGCCCATCTACGGAAGCATTAGATGAATATGTCGAACCGAATCGGATAAGTTTGGTGAGGTAAAGAAAAAATCGAGACTGCGCAGTAGTGTTTTTCAGACCAGATCTGAACGGTAATTTCGAAAGCTTGCTCCCGTTTCATTAATGTTCTAAAAATTCCGATGATTACAAACTCTGTTCAACCTGATCCTAGTAGAATCGGTATTCATTCCTCTTAAATAAAAAGCTGTTTTCACGGGTTTCCGAGGCAACTGTCGGTTTTGGTGACACACTGACTGGGATGCACCCTCTGCAATTAGGACGACCTGGGTTTTCTCGTCTCCCAAGAGCCAAGAAAGAATTTTTGGCAAAATGGAGTTAGAGTACCGTAGCTGATACGAACGTCAACAAGGTATTTGTTTGAGATAACAGTTTCCACGTGAATCTATTTATTCCAGTGGTCTGTAATAAATGCGACGATATTTTTGGGCCAAAACCGGTTTTGCCGGTTAGTCGGACCCGAGGATTTCTGCTCCGGTCTCGGTTTGCGAATTTGTTTAGCAATCTTTTGTGCTGCAGTGGTTAGTCCATTCCTCGCGTGACAGTTTAAACTTAAGTGCTCAGATAAATTCCAACTCCTAGGTCAGCTATGATTTTTTGAACTTTGAGACACGACAAAAGTTTCAGATTATTTTCCCAGCACATGTGTTTGAGCTCTGAGCTGACTACAGCTGGTGCAGCCGTGCACACATGCTCTTTCAGCGTTAAAAACGACAGAGAATGAAATTCTGTACATGGACAACCAAGTGAGGGGGCAAATCTCTGTACAGGGAAATCACTGAAAAATCCCTATTGGTCTGCTCCATACTTTGCTGAGCGGACCCTGTATACTGCTGTCATAAAACCCGTAATCTCGCTGAACTGAAGGGTCACAGAATCAAATATTCTGGGTAAACAGGTCGTGGCTTCGCAGTTTATCCACTACAGTTGTACGCGTTTCGAAAGTGCATGCAGGTGTTTAATTAAACGCAGTCGTAGGTAAACGGGTCTGCTAGGTGCTGCAAAAACATTATTCCTATATAAGATACCGCACCTATGGGCAGCTCTGCAGTAGCTTTCTAGCCAACGCCGTGGGCTGCTGCAATTAATATTAACGCTATCGAGCTCGCCAGACAGTTTTGCCGATTGTGAGATACCGGGGCAAGTGATCGGCACCAGACAATGTCCA
>JAQGAU010003658.1:0-12809 GCA_034698045.1 Paramacrobiotus richtersi
TGCACGAACTTGCCACCGGTAGGTAGCCGCGCCGGAACAACATCACAAGGAAGTTTCTGTACCAGTCCTTGTACGTATTGCCACTATAACGAAAGAACTACGTATTACGCCACTAATTCAAAGTATTTCCCTTTCACTGGCGGCCGATCCAAAGCAGTCAATCCATGTATTTATTTCTCCACAAGACCGTGAACAGAACACCAACAAATTTATCACCAGAACGTTATTCCACGAGAAGACTGAAAACTGACATCTGAACATTCCCGTAAGGACAAAACTATTCAAAACAATAATTCCCGGCAAGGAAAAAGAGATTTTTCTAAACGAAAACACCGAACCAGATTTCTATAACACAGATCCAAGTGCTGCCGAATTGTGAGGTTTCGTCACAAAATCAAACATTCCGGGTACGTGACTGTACTCTCCGGCGCGGCGCGATGAGAACTCTCTGAGTGCGAGCAGCGACACATGTACAAATACAAAAGAAACAACGACAGGTGAGACATTATCGGATGACGCTGGACACACACGTGTGATACGAAGATACAGATTCCACATTTAATCGTACACTTGGTAGGCGATGCCGGCGTTGCGCTTCCACAGGAGGAACCCGGCTACCAGTCCCGCCACGCCCCCAGTGAGGATCATGGCGATGGCCAGTCCGGCCATGGAGCCGCTGCTGTAGCCTTCCTGGCTGATAATCGGGCGCCGGTCGGGGCATCGGGATGGACGGTCGTCATGGGACCGGGCGGGACGGGGGACGGCGTTGTCGGGATCGGGGCGGGGGCGCACTTGTGGGACGGACTAGGTCGTTGCCGCTTTTGAGAGTGTCCGCGACGAAGGTTACCGACTAGAAATGGTCAATGTAACTAACAGGCATTGTACAAAGTGGATCTATAAATCCCAAAACGTATAGAGAACGGTTCGCGCAAAACGCAATCACAACATTATCCCGGAAAGCTACCTATCAAGTATGTACTGGTAATACTTGAAAATCGAATCGGAATATCAACTGATTAGCATGAAAATGTACAGAACGTTTCGCGCGAAATGCAATCAGAGCGTTACCATGGAAAGCTATCAGATAGCTATGTACTGGTACTAACACATCAATATCGGAATGCCAACTGATGAGCAGTGGAATCTACCTCGTTTTTCCCGGCGTATTTGTTAACAAACGGCATGTCCTTGCTGCCAAACAACCCATCCAGCACTTTCACCACCTGGACAGCCGTCATATTCTTCGTCGTCCGTAGTCCACTACCGGTCGTATTCACCCAGTCCAGTGCCGTCACCCAGATGTGCGGCTGGTTAGGATCCTCGCCTTTCATCACCTGAATATCGCCATACTGCAGCGGTGATGTCCCGGTCAGACTGGCCAGTGCATCCCGGATCCCCGTTTCAAAGGAGCGCATGCGTGTCTTCACATCCGTGTAGTTGTCCACTTTCAGGCAGAAGGTGATCAGCTGCTGCTTGTCACTCCGGAGACAATCCGCCACGTCGAATGTCTTCCAGTTGATCGGGAAGGAGTGGAAATACGTGATGGAGCTCTGGAAGGTCTCGATGACGGTGCCGTTGGCCAGGGTACCGTAGATGATGATGCCGACGAGAACTTTCTCACCGGATGCCGACCAGGTTTCCCACAAACACGCGCAATTTGTAAAAAACCTACATAAAGGAATCATTACTGACAGGGACAAGTTTGCAGCTACCGTATGCATGCAATACATTAAAGATTTTCAGTACAGAAGTGATGAAAGAGGTAACAAACAAAAGGAGCAGAGATTCCGTAAAGATTTTGCTGCAGCTCAGCCTGAAAAATCTGGGAATCCCGAATATTAACACGAAGAAATTTACTGCAGCTTGGTTCAAACATGATAAAATTTCGATAAAAGCATTTATGGAAACGAACTTTATTTTCAAACGTCAAAATATTTCTGGAAATCTACAAAACACTTGGAGATTCGGAATTTGCTAAAATCGAAGGATAACAAGCACAATCGACAGGCGTGAGAATACCGTCACCATGTACAACAAAAACAGACAACTGCAGCAAACAGAATTATACGAGCAATTATACTACCGTATATCACAAGTCTCGGTCGTTCATCCAGCAATTCTACCAGCCACTTACATTCAGCCAGTACGTTTCCGGTGATATTCTGCTTGGTAGCACTGTTATAGTTGTAGCGCTGCACCACCCAGACAAACGTGGGCATATTATTGAATTCCCGTTCCCCGACATACAACCACGTGGACCGATTCAACCCGAACAATTTCCAGGCGTTTTTCAAATGAACAGCTCCAGAACTGGTGGATGCCGTGTCCAGACTGCCCTGATCAATGGGTCCCATGTCACATTCTTTTCCGCCCAACAACCAGGTGTCCATCGGCATGCAGAAAGACAGTCCACCGTTGTCGTCGTGGACCACGCGGATTAAGGTTAGGTTCTTGACCGAGGAAGGAGGGAAGTGGGTCACTTTGGCCGAGTCCATAATGTAATTCACTAGACCGCCCATAAAGTCGAAACTGGAAAATGGAGAAAAAACTGTTGGGGCAAGAATAAAAATAAAACCTTTTTTACGTAAATGGTTTCTTGTTGTTTCATCAGCGGCAAAAAAAGGACGGCTACAATATGCAGTAATCGCCGTACACAGCGAATTTTTTTGAGAAGCAACATCGGGAAAAATCCGACTAACGAGGTGCTTGTCATTCGTTTAAATGCCAACAACAAAAAGCGCAGTAACTGTGAACAATTTCTCCGTCATAATGACGTTTGCTTACTATTCCTAGTTGATTCGTTCTAGTTGTGACAGTTAATTTTGCCCTAATTTATATCCCAATTTATTGACCCAGACTCGTTTCATCTTCCATTATGAATCATTGGTTTATTACTGGTTAATCACTAGTAATTCCGTAAAGTTAGTTCTGGAAAGTTAAGTCTCGATCGGTTTATTAGGATCTGGCTAAAAACACGTGTGGTCTCATCACAATCAACATACAAAAGTGTTCAATTAACTGGCTGCTTTCTTCATTCATTTCTTACCAAAAACACCGACTGATCCTTCACTTCCGGAATGTAGTAGGTAAAATCGTACACCGACATCTGTCCTTTACCTTTACCTGAAAAAGTATCATCATACTTATAAATGGAAATCAATATGAGAATGTTAATGGAAACACAATTCGTGACTGAATTATATTTTCCAGACATGATGAATTAGAATCAAAATAATAATAATTAAAATGATTGTGGTGTCCAGATGAAATCAGACCAACTCCCGATAAGAAACTCCGCGAATTTCTTGAACTGGATTTAACCAGATGCAACATGTACCTGCTTCTCCGTCCAGTTGCATGCTTTGGAACCGTATAGGAGTTGGATTGGGATTTTTCAACGCAGTACTCGGTGCAGTGACGCCAGGCGCGGTATAATAGTACTTATTTCTCCACGTTATATTCTGCTTATTATCATGCACGCATTGCTCCCACATCTGCACTTTGATAGCCCGGACAGTGGTATTTTGGACGCCCTGATCAGTGATGTTGCTGGCGGTCATGTTGCAATTATACGAGATATTCGAGTAGCCAGCCACTTCCGCAATAAAGTACGCGTATGTATTGCATCCAGTTGACGATAATTTTTCCTTTTCACAAGTGCGACCTGAAAACATCACACATTTCAGGTTTATATTCATAACATAAGGGATGTTGCAAAGAGTCCTGCTAATTGTGGGTGCAAAGCAAAACCCTACCGACATATACTCAAGTTTTAAGGGAAACACTGAAAATATGGAGAGAAAAACTACAAACAGCTGAGCTACAATAAAGGCATCAAACCGACAAAAAATAATTCATCGAGGAATTTATACAAAAAAATCTCCGAAATCGAAAATAAAATAAAGGAAATGAATTGAACATAAATTCTCGGAAACAATAGAGACGAAGGGCAATAAGTGACGAGAAAAAAAATCGATCTCCTTACCGTTGTATTTGTATTCATCATCGTCTTCCGTCACACTGAACGCATTTCCCGTTATGAAATCATGCAGGTAGGAAGTGGTGTTTCCTTGGCTCAGAACAGGTCGCTCCCCGCTGACCATTCTTGTCATAATAACCTTCCGAGTCAAAAAAGGCCCATTCGGCCCTTTTCCCTTCCACTTTCACCGAGAAAAAATCGGCCAACTTGGGCACGCCATTCGGGGGACTGACCGTGGTGTTGCCACTGCATTCGGGATAAACAGAGAAATTAAAAGGAGGAATAGCGGGGGCCTGGGCTATGACGGTGGGGCTGAGGAGAATGGTGAAGATGCCTCGGAAACCGATGAACGCCGTCGCCAACCAAGTGGCCGATACTGACCGTACTTATGCTTGTTGTCCTGCAATAAAATTACAGATTTTCAAAAATGCAAATGTAAGAAATGACAGATTGCAATTATTTTTGATTGTTATCTTTATTGTAAAGAGTAACAGATTTTTTACAAAATTACAGATGTGACGTTAACTGACTGGCAAACGCAATGTTGCTTGAATTGATCAGTTCAATCTAATTATTTTACAATGCGACGATACAGCCAGACACTAACAAAATGCCACGGGATGTAAAGGAAAAATACGCCGTCGATAAGACAGATTTAGCGCAAATAGTACGATTTCGACTTCCGGTGAAAACAGCAGAATGGC
This sequence comes from Paramacrobiotus richtersi, assembly GCA_034698045.1. Classification (NCBI taxonomy): domain Eukaryota; kingdom Metazoa; phylum Tardigrada; class Eutardigrada; order Parachela; family Macrobiotidae; genus Paramacrobiotus; species Paramacrobiotus richtersi. The sequence continues at coordinate 4,684 of JAQGAU010003658.1, forward strand.
CAATATGAGTCTAGCGCTGCACCTAAACTCTTACCACAACTGCAGCCTGTCTGCAGGCAGCATGAATCCTAAAATGTTTCTAAAATACAAGACATTTTTACCAGAATGTCCCCTTCAGCTATACCACTTCTACCATAGTAATCTTCATTCGAAACACGCAAAACGTAGTCATCACTACGTGGAAAAACTTGTAGACGATACGAAAATGTTGACCGATTTTGTGTCTTTTCCCCATCAAACAATATCACTGATATGCTGACTATGCATGATCAAGGAAATCCATAGCGTTGTTGTAAAGGTAAAAATTCCAAACATGTAAGGCGAGTATTCCTACTTTTTCTAGACACGCTTAATCTCAATCAGAAAACGGAACGAAAATACAAACAGAAGCAGCAAAAATACGTACTTTTCAGACGGGTGTTAAATGATCGTAAAGTTTTCTCGGGTTTATCCTATAGACACTAGGATCGGGCTACAAAAAAATCTATAATAATGTAAGCAATTCACCAAACCGTCCATAAAGTCAAAACCCCCCTGGATTTTGTAAGACGGAAAAAAGCCGCTCCTTCTCAACACGGAATAAAATCCACAATTTCTAAGGTAAAGGTTTTCCTGTTATTATCACAACAAAAACTGGTATAGTTAGAATAGTTCTATGCCAGAAGTGATCAGTCGGTTTTTTTGGTAAAAATTAAATGGAGAAACCACTCATTTAGTTTTTAATTTATGTATCGAAGTTTTGATGACTGTAACGATTTTACATGCAGGTAAAGGGCAGATATCGGTATACGATTTTACGTACTACATTCCGGAAGTGAAGGATCAGTTGGTGTTTTTTTGGTAAAAATAGAATGAATAAAGCAGCCAGTTAAATATTAAATTTGGTCGGGTAATTTTTGATTAGACCACAACTGTTTGTAGCCCGATCCTGGTCTGTACTGTCCAGGATGGAGCCGTGAAAACCTCACCATCCCATATTGCCTAACCATTTCTCCTTGACCATGTCGACCTTGGCGACAAACGCTTCTGGTCAATGCTTCCGGACAACGTACCCTACGTACGACAATATCTCGGAAAGAGGAAAATACCCAACTGTGCAGTATCACATAACCGTCCACCGTTCTCAGACATCCGTGCGATATAAGAATTTTATGCCATCAATGCGAATTTCAGTTCTCGCTACAAGTTCACTTTCTCACTTTTTTCGTCCATTTAGGATCCACGCTACACAAGTATACTACATCACTTCCTTATAATATTATATACTTCCTTATTTCACTTTAAAAATGTCGTTATGCTGTGATAGTCCCTTGTGCGTCCACTGCAAACATTACAAGTATACATATATTTGCATCTTCCTGGGTTTGATCTGCATTTTTTTGTCCGCTGTGACGGGCATAAACAATTTTATGTGGGGGGCCGGAGTCGCTGCTCTGTTTGCACTGCTGTTTCGATGTTTACTTGAAAAAGCAGGCGACTATGAGCAGCTGGGGTAAGTCAGCAAACAGGCACCTTGTGTTGTAAAAATTAACAGTTAAGGTCATTAATTTTGTGTCTTTTTTGCGGGTGATGCAGACACTGCGGTTAACTAATGCTAATAACTGTAGATACTGCGTTAACTAATGCTGATAATTGTTTCGATTTATTCCGGCATTAATGTTTCCACCAACGTACATTTTTCAGAATAATTTTTCCGAAGTAATGAGAAAATATTATACATTTAGTTGGAAATGTTAACATTATACTGGCTGGAACGAAGAAGCTCTGTAGGCATTCGGTGATGTTGCGCAGTAGACTCGAGTTAAAACGGAAATGTTCTTTGACTTTTCCCAAACTGAACTTGTTTAGCAATGTGGTGTCGTTGTGCCGTTGTGGCTGTCGAGCGCCGTTAGCATATTCAGAAATCTTAGCCCAAAGAATGTAATTCCGAAGCACCAGCTGTGTATTTTTGAAGTTTACGTCTTTATATATATTGTATTAATATTTTTGTTTTTGTACTTGTATTTTATTCAGTAAAATCTGTTTTATTTTTACGCTAATTTCGTGCTTCGCTGTTATTTCAGTGCCCGATATTCGGTACAGCCCCGACGAAGCCTCTCGTTTTATGCTCGACCCCCGCAACCACCACCAGCGCTCGTGCCTCAGTGATTTATTTAGCGTCGGATTAAATTAGGAAGTTCTCTAGCATTCAATTGTATTGCAGTGCGGATCTGTTAAAGTGTTTCTCTCTCTCCTTGAATCTATGAACTTGATGTACTGACTGCTGTACTGACTGCTTTTTTGCGCGCTTCTTAAGCTGACCAGACGTTGAAGTGCCACGAGATGGCTTGTCTGCTCGAAAGGAAATAAAATAAATAAGTGTCTGTCAGGCTCCTGCCGTTAAATGTTCACCTGCTGTTGTCCGTATTTTGATCATGTCGAAGTGCATCAATTTTAGTGATGTCTTACTGTGTTATCAGATGTTAAAAAGCGTTAAACAAGAAACAAACTTTACTGATGCAACAGGAAGCGATGTTCCGTTGAATTTTGACGACATAGGACCTCAATTTTAGTCGTTTGCTTCCTAGCATCACAGTACCGCAGTTTTCATATCCTGATATTATATTGAAATGAAAAGATACAAAATTAAAAAAATTAGGACAATCACTTACCAGTATCAAACGATCAGCCCTTTCCTTCGACAATAAATAAATGCAACAATGCGATAAATGCCGCTCCATGCAGCTCCACCTTTGAACAGTCGTTTGATATGTTTCAAACCGGTATCGGATAACAGCATTCCGTCGTGTTTGTGACATCTTCGAGAAGCATCTTTAAACTCCGCAAATATTCCCGTTCTGTAGTCACTATCTCCGTCGCAATGTTAAGATCTTTCGATGCAGAAGGAATAAAACCAGGGCTTTCAACTTCATGCATAACGTGCGATTTCTCGCTGCCCGTGTCGGAAGTCGCCTCGTCTTCACTAATTAGAGAGTTCCGGGAGAAACCACCTAAAGCAAGAAAGAGGCTAAAATGTCATGAATGCAAGAATGAGGGAATTTTTATCCGACATGCTCTCACACTTTTCGTTTATAATTTGCTCATAGTTCACAATTTCAATTATAATATAAATTCGTATCTAGAAGGAAAAATTTGGGCGCAAAATGAAAACCTTGATTCACTGTTAACAAACTACGTATGTATCTCTCTTCAGTAAGTACCGTACCTTTGGCGTCAGTAGACATGGACTTGGAAATACTGCTTCCTAATTCATCTTGCGACCCCATCTCAAATTCAGCTTTCGTTAATCTCTGAGAAGGGCTAATTTGTCAGAAATGATTCAGCTTGTAAACAATCCCACGTAAATCATATTAGCGACTTGCAGAGCTTAGTTCGGCCGCGAGGACCTCGCAAAACTTTCGGTCTTCAAAATCAGGGACTTCCAGGGGCCATGCCTTTGTTCGACGGAGAGGATCTTACACACAACCTTTACTGCAATAAAAGGATGAGAACAGCTACAGCGATTATGCATCAAGAACCAATCAGATAATCATAACTTTTCTTAGTTATCGGTTTCTGAAACTGAAAAAACAATTCTGAATCATTGACATTAGTGATTAGACATTAAAACTTAAATAATGGTATAAAGTCGATCATAATCGATCTGGAACGGAAGGAATGTGCAGTCCGCGTTGCAGATTCCAAAGCACCACTGTACACAACTGCAAGCAGCACGAGCATAGTAACTGGGTGTCCCGAGCCCCGAACCATATCCATATGGATATATGGCAACCACCCACTGGGGTCGGAGCTGACTGGCCTTCCACTAAGCTAAATTTACGCTGCTGCGGCCCTCTGGAGGCGGAAACTAATGGAACTGGAATACTTCGTAATCGCATGGAAGTCAGCCATGGAAATAATAATGTACATGGTTTGCTAAAATTGACTTTTGGTGATTTTAATTTGGTCTTTGACCTTGCTAAAAAGTTGCGGTGTGTGTGTCTCGTCCCCTTGAAAGTGGATTACGCTGTGTTGTGAGTCTGCGTGAGTCACCCCCCATTTATACTCGATCGACCAATGGGATTACCAATGGAATTCGTCGGTCTATGTTACTGTTTGGCGTTTGCCGGTTATCAAGTTTTCGAATAAATCCATATTGCAGCCCTGACAAATGTTTTCGATAGTTGCATGTTATACTGTACATCCATATTGCGTTCACGAAATTTTGCCAAAATTAATATGGCACTAAATTTACAGAACGGAACAGTTCCCAGGATTGCGTCATGGAGTTCGCAACTTCGCCCGCTGTACATGTATTTTTGCCACAAGGTCGCTTTTATCTGAAGCTATGTTTTTTTGCGGCTCACATGCGCGTAAGACGTCTATTTAATAACGGCAATAAAACTCCTGCGTCGTATAATTTAATTGCCATTTGATACTTTTGTTGCAACTGTCATTAGATATTCCAGGCATATGTTACTGCAGTCAACTGTTGACAAGTCACAAGAGCACATTTTTAATGTGGCCCAAATTAAGCCACATTATATATTCCACAAAGCCACCATAAAATTTTGCTGGAAGAGGACAACGGTCAAAAAGCACTATGGCGCATTGCGATAGTTGAAAGTGTACTGAAAGCTTTTTTGAGCAATTCACGACTAGACCAGAAAATTTGTTTCGAGAACCACTTCCGGAATGCATGCACTACCGACAAAATTAATGCAACCTGTACGTGTATTTCTTTAATTAAGTGTAATTATGGCTTTCGAGACCTTATTACCATTGTTACTAGAGACCATAATATTATTATTAAAAACACCTAACATTTTTTTGTTGTACTGTCGATTAAAAATCGATCACGACGCTCGTTTACATGGGAAAGCGATGATGTTATGGCGCATTACGAGAATCGCACTTATATATATATATATACTGTATATCGCAATTTTGTATCACATGGCAGTGCTGGTATCAAATCATTCGTACCAGTTTTTTTCCATTTGACGGCAATAAATCACATGTTAATTGAAAATTCTATGAAAAGAGCGCATCTTCAAACCAAGGAATTTTGTTTTAACTTGTTCGATGCCCAACTTCCCCGTGAGTTAGCGATTTCGAACAGCATTATAATTAAGCGCAATACATCGACCATACGCCAACGAACGTTAATGTCCAGGTGCAATTTCCGTTCGCAGTCCTACTGTGGCTTCGAACAAGACAGGTTAGCGAGCACAATGTGTTCCGGTTTCGTTTGAAATCATCGGAAGTTGTCGCGGCAAAAGAAAATTATGTAAACCACAGACTTTCAAAGAAAACCGAGGTACTGACGTTTTTCTTTAATCCACTATAAGCTAATTCAATTAAAACTGCCAGTATCAGACAGTTAGCAACAAGTGAGCAAAAGGTCACGGTACTGTGAAGGATTCGTCAAATTTTCCGACATAGTTGATTCAGAATGTATTTCCCGTTGTTCTCTGTTTTATCTGCCCTTTTTGTCTGCTCCCACGGTAAGGAAATCAACATGCTGACTTCTCTGCTGAAGCTGTACAAAATCGTCTACAAAGATGTACCTACAATTATTGCATGTTTTTTTTGTGAATTTGCAGCTTTGTCGGCACCAAGAAGGGATAAACGGAGCATTTTCCCTTGTAAGTCGAATATGATAAGCACTATTATTCGTATGTCTATGCAAATGTACAGATCGTCACGTTTTATATGTAATGATATCTGCTGACCGTGGGACAAGCATGTATATACGCGTTCTGTCTCGGTTTGATCTTTGGCGAAAATGTTGTATCGCGTTTTGTGCTCAAACCGTCTTCCTGGGCTATTTCCGCAAAATTCGCTAATTTTGACGTTTTGCCGTCCAGAAAAATGTTATATACTTACGCGTTCTGCCTCGGTTTTATCTTTGGCAAAATTAAAATGGCAGTGATGGATAGACATGGCTACTGGCATTTGTTCGCGTGTTTTTTCATCGTTTCCTAGAATGTGACATTATGATTATTTGCAGTTCTTGTTGGAGAGACGATTCTGGATATTCAGTGTAAAAGGGGATACTTAACAGTATGTGCTCCCGATGGACCGGATGCTTGCCCTATTGGATATCTATCACAAACGAATGTCGGCATTTGCGGCTTTGCTACTTTAAACCATTATTTAAATACCACCAATCTTGCCGGTAAGTAGTAACAAAAATTAATGTTATTTCGTTGTGCAGCTGCATGAACTGTTTTGACAGGAACCTGTTGCTACAAATTGGCGGCTTCTGACACTACGACGACTACCGCAACCTGTACGTGTGCACTATGTACTGTAGCTAATTAAGTGCATAACATTACAACAATAAAACATATAATGCACATATGGCGGAATGTTTACAGTTTACGCTCTTGATGAATCTCATAATGTACTGAAGCACTATTCAAAACTCAGCGAACGGATTATTTTCATGCGCTTATGTTTATATGCGGACAGCCGTTCGCTGTACTACCTACGATTAGATTATAAACTTACAACTATTGTCTGATTACGGTCAATCATATGTAAATGTTTTAGACATTTTTCAGATATTTATATTTACATTTTGTAGAACTATGTACAAAACTGATATCAGCTTCATCAGTATACATTAAAGCGCTCGAATTTACTAACATTCTTGTGGATTGTCTCAATTTTTTAAAAAATACGTGAATTAATTAACTGAACTAATATCGTCTTAATTAAAAGATTTAATGCAAGAGTCACGTTACAATGTTTTGACATCCCTTTTTCCGATGTGTATTACTAGTTTCAAACCACTCAGCTATTTTCTGATTACTACAGCGGTTACCACGGCCTCCAACGTCCTCATCCCCCAGATCATCGCTTACCCCGTGTACGTCCAGTATCCCTACGCCTATTCCAATCCGGCCACCACCAGCAACAACAACTATTACGCGCCACCGGCCCCGACACCAGCACCTGTCTATTACGCGCCACCAGCACCGACCCCGGCACCGTCCTACTACGCTGCACCGCCTTCCAACTATCCCTCCCCCGTATCCTACATTTCCCCTCCGATCTACGGTATGCCCACTCCCGCGCCGGCTCCCACCTACAACTACGCCCCTTCCCCACTTTCATCGTACTATGCACCGTCCCCCTCGTCATACAGCGCACCTTCGCCGCCGAGCAGTTACAATATTAACCCTTCAACGTCCACGCGGTGACGTGTGGACGTGTGATGTGATTCTCAAAAAAATCACATAGCATACTACTGACATGTCTATCATACGGTATGAATTTGAAAACGATCGGCGTATCCCTTCATACAGTGGACATTGAAGGGTTAATCCGTATTATAAGTGATATTTTGATTAGAGATTTAAATTTAGTTCAGAATGATGTCATCGAGATTTTGCGGGCAGAATCTTGTCGATGACTGGTGAGATTATTAGTGATACGTGTTCTTTACAAATTAGTTCACAAACGTATCATCGCACATTTTGTTACTTTGCGGCCGACCCTACAGTGCCGTTGACTGTGCTAGTTCTCTTGAAGATTGATGGGGTTGATCGCGTGCAGCCGGTACCGGTGCAACACTATCTTCATGCTGTTCACACGGGAAAAAGAAAGATTTTACAAAATGAACTATTGGAGATTAATTAATAACATTGTATACAAATTATATATATATAACTTGTACACTGACTGCCTATATAGGCAATCAGTTTGGTGTACAGCGGCAGGGTTTCATAGACCACGTGCACACATCACAAAGGTATACTGTACGTATGAAGTTGCTTATCTTCAAAGAGTGTTTTTGTTGCACGTTACAATTGTTTAATGCTGTCTGACTGAGATTGCATTACTGAAAGCGCCATGTTCACAATAGTTATACGCGAAAAAATACCTCCAGAATTCATGACTTGAATTCTTTAACCAACAGGAATTTTTGTATTGTTTGATGGCAGTTAATTCAACATATTAGATATTAAATATTACATATAAACATATTAGATATTACATATTAGATATTACATATTAGATATTACATGTTAGACTTAATTCCGTATTTTTGGCAATATGACCATAGTACGACTGAATCAGGGGATAGGCATCTCCTTCTAGGTAGGGATACTGTATGGCTGAGCCAGTCTCTCAGA